>JAQGAA010000346.1:0-24457 GCA_034696425.1 Isotoma viridis
TCTTTCAAGAAGAACTTAAACTTTAGCTTGATTTCCCAACCCTCCAGAGCTCCAATTTTGTCTACACTTGAGATGAATTATATTTCCTCTTGTATAATTTAATTGGCGTTTGATCTAATTAATCAATCTCGCTAAAAACGTTAGGCCTTGTCAAAATGAAACTATAACGCGTCTCAAGCGTATACTATAGTATATACAGATTAAAGATAAAACTAAGAAGAATAAACAGAAAACAGAACAGATGCTTCATTATTACTTTAGTTATCAACATATAGACAAACACGCTTATCTATTGAGATATAAGTATACGGCTGTTCACAAGTATCTAAAAAAATTATCAAGAATTTCGTAAACCCTCAAAGGACTAAACCCATACATGGCCGTTCTACCGTTTAACTTTAAATCATAATTCTTTTATGAATAATTCCATACTTGATTAATTAAAATTGCATGCAATCTGAATTAATTTCATTCTGTTCAAGAATAAGAAAGGATATTGAACTCCAAAAAGACCTTTTGCCCAAACAATTTAGATATACTCTACAATATAAGCTAAATGTTTGTTCCTGATTATTCAGTAAGCCCACCCATTGTTTTTTTCTTTTCCTAAATCCTTTACATAAGCAATTGTTCATACTTTTTTCCCTAAAATTCTAATACAAAAAATGCAAAACCTTCATACTCAAACCCTCAGTACATAAAGCAAAAACAATCGAACGATTCCTCTCGCAGTAGTCCATTGAATAAAGCTAAGGATAAAAAAGGTGAGTAAAATCTCTTCTGAAATGACTTTCTACTTTTTTAATAGCAAAAATTCATAATTTATGGATGAACCCATCACAAGAGAAAGTTTTAATCCTTAAGCCTCTTCTTCTTTTTCTTACTCATGCATGTAGACAGAAAAGGAGATGAGTTGCAAATCCACATGGCTTATCTTTACTGTCGTCATTCCCTTTACTTTTTTATATCTACCAACTGTTATGAAATTCAAATCATGTTGTTTTTTTCTAATGTTTCTTATGAAAGCATCACAATGAATAAAAATGGATTTACCTAAAGGAATTGTTAGACATGAACCAACCAAAGCCTTCACTCAAAAGCATCCAAACCTCTTAAAGTACTTACTAAAAAAGTAAATTAAATTTCAATAATTTATGAACTCTTACTAAATCATTTTTTATTTAGAAAAGGTTTAGTAAAATAAACTCAACTCAAAATATTCATACTGGCTAAGCCAACGTGATTGATTTAGTATTAGCTGTACACTATACATATTATATAAAAAGACAGAAAAACAAACAAGAGAGGTAAGAAAACAATTCAAAAAAGTATTAAAAAATAAATCCAAAGTAAATCCTTATAATCTTCAAAATCACAAGTTAGGCACAAATTCCCTTATTTCTTTCCAAATAAAAACCAAATTCCAAATAGTATTTTTAGAAATAAAAGGTCACCTATGACCGTTACCCTTGACCTTAAAAGAACTCCAATATATAAAACATTTTCATTGAGGTCAACCCATATCAAAATTTTGGAAAACTCTATAATTATTACAGATTTACATAAGCAAAAAACGCAAATGTAAAATAGATTATAGCATTGTGCTCTATTAAAAATGCATAACAAACTCAATTATAAACTTCCATCATATTCTTTTTCACATTACGACTTAAGGTTATACTACTCCTTTTTTTACCTATGGTTCCTCTGGCATTCATCAATTATCTTCATTATTTTATTCCTCCCAGTTTAGATTATCTTATATAGAAAGCAAACTACAGATACTTTTGTTTTTGTTAAGTTAAAAAATAATGGATTTAATTCTTGTATTGAAATCAATCTGGATTATCTCTTCAATTTTAAAAATCTACTATCCTTTTTTTAATATAAAAATCTACTAAGTGAAACCCACAAGTTTTATAACTCCTTTTAGGCAAAAATCTCTTCATTTATTCATTTATAATTAAGATAGACTATTTAATTACTTGGTTTATCCACTTCAGCTACCACCACCACCACCACCATTTACTTGACTACTACTACCCTTATAATCTTACGCCATCATTTACCTTTTTCCAAACCTACTAACAAACTGCATTCTCATCCTATTTTGGGAAAAAAGCTCAACCAACAGAGTAATGAACTTGTGACATTTCAAAAAGTAGACCATATTGACATAATGCAGAACAAACGACTAAAAATAAAATACGCAAGAATACAAATATTATATAAATTTCAACCAAAACCCTTTTCATCTTTAAAACATTATACATACTTGTATACATTACAAATCATCAAAACTCGATGCAAATAATATTTTTTATTCCTTTTAGTACTTTCACTTTAACCTCCACACAGCAGAGCACTCGACCCAACCAGGACTCTAAAAATACACATTATACCCAAACTGGCTTTTCAACCTTTAACAAATAAACACTCACACTAACAACCGTCACTCCCCCAAGGGGATTAATTTAAAGAAAAGGCTGTGAAGCTGCTGAACATGAAATAAAAAACACATCTAGTAATTAAAACAAAAAGTCTTCTTATAGTAAAATGTCTATCAGTTCTAGGTTTTTGGACAGACACACGAAGCATTCGGTTTCCTTTTTATTTGTTTAAAGGGCTAAGATAAATATTGAACCTACTTTCTCTTTGATGTAAGTGAAGTAGAGCGAGTAGCAGTGGTGTTGTTATTTGTTTTAAAACGTTATTTATTTATTTAATAACAAGTTCAAAGTTTATCCCTTTAAATATTTAAACTCACAATGAGGATCTCTACACACTGCTGTTATTTACTTTAGAAAGAGACTTGTTGCTTAGTCTTCTTTGATCTATTTCATTCCTCTTAATTATCAAACATTATATTATATTTAACCAGTGTGTATAAGAAGGAAGTACAAGTAGCTTGGGTAACTTGCTATGCATATGTTTTACTAGGAAGTATCCAGCTTTAAGGCATAGCCGGATATAGGAATATATACTGAGCCCTTGTACCTAATACGGATGGTATTTATTTTTGCTATTTTTTTTGAAATTTTTCTTTCATTTCTCTTGACAAACAGTGAAACTTTTCTTAGATAAAATTTGAAAATAAACTAAAAAGAGGCTTTTCAAATACAAAATATTTCCGGCTTTTGCCACTTTTCTAAATTTTTCCTAAAAATAGGAATAAATCCAACCTGTCTGTACAACATCCAGCTTTGAGTAAATTATTAAAATAGAAATTGACCCTGAAAACTAGAAATTGACCCTGAAAAAATAGAAAGAAAAAACACTGTCATCAGTAAACCACCACCACCACCATCCTTGTTACATTAAAAATTAAAAAAACTCTTATATTTTAATTCCCTCTCCCATCTTTTATGAAACCGTTCGTCTTCCTCTTTAGAAAAAGAGAAAAAGAAAGAACCAAAATGAATTTATTATTTGATTAGAATATTGATAGATGAGAAACTACTCGTAGTTGTTCTTTTAGTCGAGTTGAGAACTATCAACTCTGATGATTACTCATACTACCTACAACACATGTGACGTGTGTGATGAGTTAATTGAATTGTCCTTCTACTTCTACCTTGCTTAGCATTATGTTATTTTCCCTATCTGCTGGAAATGTGAATTGGGATTTGAATAAATAAACACAAGATTCAATGTAAATATCTTCATAGGGGATTCATACTCATATTATACAGACACACACCATGCACCTAGGATATTGCATGAAGCTTATTATTCTTCTACTAAATATTAGATACGTGACATTTACTGAATTTCCAAGCCTTTCTCTCTCTCTCTCTCTCTCTCTCTCTTTAATTCTTTACACTTTATTTGTTTCTACTTTTAGAGTCGTTCATAAATTATTTTAATTCAAAGTAAATCAAAAGGAACAAATGTGTTAGAGTCTGCCTATGCAATTAAAGAAACCACACGGAATTAATGAATCGTCCCATTTTGTTAATTATTGTGAAGAATCCTATTTAACCTGGGCTCTGAATAGAAACTTGAACAATTGTGAATATTTGGTTTATAAAGGATTTAAACATAAATTCTAACTAAATATGGAAATAAATCTCTTTAATTTAGTTAGTATCCAAATAGAAAATAGTTCCTAATAATATTTGAAACTTCAGCCAAATCACTTTTGGAATATAATAATTTAAGTGAGTGGGATTTTATCAAAGTTTCTTAAAGCATTCCCTGCCTTTTTGATAAAACACAATATGCTGGGTCTATTCACTTCAAAAATAAGCTTTTCAAATTTGATTTTCTTTGAAAATTCAAGGGTTTTTTCGAAATTTTTATCTTGAGCTAAAATCCGCGTTTCTATTGGCATTTTCTCCACATAGCACGGCATGTTACATGTCGTTTTATGGGTTAGTAATACTATTATTATTATTACTCTATTTCCAGTTGATCAGATTATACTAAAAAACTCGTCTAGCTTTTTCCTATGCAAAAGTAGTACATTGTAGTAGTATACATGGGTGTGGTCGTCCATCACTTAAGATAAATTCATAAAATATATCCAGTGTTGGATAAAGTGCCATGAAAGAGACTCAAGTAGCAAAAACGGGGAAAGAAAGACCAGTAATAAATTTGAATAGTACACAATTTGTTACAACTGTAGCCCTGACACATTGACAAAGTTGTAAAATAATTTTACCCCCATGGAGACAAACAGACTGGCCAAAAACGGAATTCCTCTTCAATCCAATGATACAATAAAAAGGATCGTTTGTAAAAAACGTGAAATAACTCTTTCTCAAAACATTCCCCAACTTCGTCTTATATCATCCAAGCCTATAGTTAATAAAGACACTTCAATCCAAAGGACAATTAAAAATCTACTTTACACCGAAACAAAATCCCTGTGAACAATCTGCCCGGGAGAGACAACATCCGATTTTCTTCCTCCCTTTGTTTCCCAAACTCTTACCACAATTTCTGAACACTCCTCTCATTCAAGTCTTTTCATTTTGAGTCCAAGCTATAAAACAATTGTAAGAAGTGAAAGTGAAGCATGTTGTAAGCACACACACAAGCTAAAATTGGCCTTTAAAACTCTTAAGAAAAATAGTTTCTTTTCAAAATGTGAATGCCGAATGGAGGAAATCCTTTTATCGTTTTTGGCCAGCTTTTGTCTCCATTTGACTGCCACCACCACTACCACCATTACAAATAGTCAACTGCAGTAATGCACAATTATTTATTTCTAAGTATACACACTTTCTCCACCCTTGAAAGTAAGTCGAACTTTCTTATCCAATCTCACGTTCTTCCTTTTCAATTGTGCAATTTCAATAAGGCTTTAGTTCTACTAAAAGACTGCTGCAATTTAACATGACACATTTGGCTTGCAAAACAATTCTTTGTTTTTAATAGGTTTTACCCCCACGTGGGAGGAAAGAAACCCGAATCAATCGTACATATTTTGTACCTTCCTGAGAATTTTAAGTTTAACTATTACTACTACTACCCACGCGTGGAAAATCGACTAAAAGTCCAATGTAAAATAACAAATTAGTACAGAATTCTATTAAAAAACTCATACCTCTTTGTTCTATGTCCTACAGGGTAAAGTTTGTAGACGAAGAAAAGTGTTTTTCATTTATGTTACGTTTTTAACTGTTTTTAAATATTAAAGGACTGAAATACTGAAAATTTTGAAAATTTTGTTTGCTTGTGAAATTCAAAAATACTAAAAGTTCCAACTTCCCAATGTTGTTTTAACTTATTATCAAAGCGAAAAACAAGTTGAAAGTAAACTTTTTTGTACTATAGGCAAAACAACAATTTTTGTTTCAAATGATTTCATAATTTTGAGCAAGTTTTATCCCACTTAGTCATTACAAATAGCTTTTTCTTTTTCTCCAAATAGTTTTTGACCTTAAATTCATTTTTATATGAAACATTTATGCAGTTCAGCATAAGTAGCATACAAAACCCTCTATTTGTGTTCAAAAAAGTAAAAAAGGCGATGGTAGACTAGAATGGACTATCCTGTTGTGAGCATACAATAAGAACACACAATTTATACTATTACTGGACTGAAGGAATTATCCTAATAATCTAAAAATATGCACCCAATAGCTTGTATTCCATAGTTTAGTAAAAAACGCATCGAGAATCGACCTCGATCATTCCTTACTTATCGATCATTTTGCTCACTCAAGTTATATATAAATGCATAACAAACATACACAGAAAAAGCTATAACCCATCATTAAATTTCTATGTAATAACAATATATTTATACTTGTTCTCCCAATGAAAATTGCTCATAAATAATGTGAAAAAAGTAATGAATCATATTCGTAAGTAACTTTGGAAAATTTAAATGGGTTTTTTAATTCCCTTGGGGAAGCTTTTTCATATCGTTTGGGTAGAATTTAAGTTCCCATATTGACTCTTTAAAAATATACAGCCATTCCTTACTATATAACTTACGAATGTTTGAAATATACTTTTGTCACAGTTTTTCTCAACCCTATAGAATTTCAAGTGTCAACCTTCGAAAAAATTCCTTTACACTACTTTAAAAAAATGCACCCTTCCTTCTTTTCTCATTTCCTCACTCTTACGTCCACCCACACTACCTTAAAAACTCTTCAACAACCCAAAACTCACCAAAAACTATACTGAAACAATCTCCTAAAGCAAAATTACTTCCTTGAACATCAAATCCTAGTATAAACATTTTTAAAATAGTGTAATTACACTCCTTCCAAAAAAAATTTTAAAAGTTCACTTTTAACAACAATTAATTTTCGAGTAGAGTGTATACTGAATGTACTTGAAATAATAATATGACCATCACCACAGTGTCTGAGTCTAGAAACTATGCACATAATTGTATGCAAAAAAAATACCATATTCCATATACCCGTCTCCCAAACTTTTTAAAAAGCGTCTTTCCAGTTCATTATGATGAGAGTGTAACAATTAATGTCAAAAAGAAAGTTGCTAAGGGTTTTTTAAAGGTAAAAAACCTAAAAGGTAAGTAAGTACACACTGCTCAAATTTCCTTTTCCAATGCATGTTTACTATTATACCATTCATCATCATCATTATCATTTAGGTACCTCCAAAACATCATCATTCCAACAAGAGAGAGAGAGAGAGATACACAACAAAACGGTACAAAAGGAAAAGGAAAACCTTTATGAGTTTCCTTCCTGCTTTTTCCTTTCTCTTTCCAACTTTGGGATCATTCATAACATATGTTTAGCTTTTAATTCTTTAAAAAATTTAAAATCAAAACGGGTCTTAGAGTATTAAGCTACCTTTACTACCAATTACTATAATGCTTCTTTTTGTTGCGTAGGTGGTCGTATGGTCCTTAGACTTCAAACTCAAAAAAAGCTATTTTCTACTCCTTTCTTACCTTTTTGTATAATTATTTACCATTATACTTGCCTACCTTTCTTACTAATTTCTTATATATTTAACACATCACACTATCACAAAGGTTATTTATTTTGTCCACTCTTATTTGGTCAAATTCTGCACAAGTTTAACTCGATTGTGCTCTTTAAGATAAAAAAATGACTTTGAATTTACAATGAAAGTGGACAGAATATGTGATGATGTAATAGAACAAAAGAATGAAATACATTGGCTTTAATTAGTTCCTTCAGGGCTGACCTTTTTCTCCTTTAGGATAATATTTTAAACTTTCAAAACATCTCTTAAGTCAGCAAGGTGCATGCTGCACCCTTAATAAGCTCTTTGTTTAAAGAATGAACTAATTTTATACAATAAATTGTTCGAGATCTTGGACAAAGTTTTTTTTAAATTTATTTCAAGCCATTAATATTTAGTGAGTATAATATAGAAAGAAAGCCTTTATTTTTTGTAATAAATAAAGTAAGTAATATTAATAAGCACAGTGCAGCTTTGAGTGGAAGTAGCCTTAAGCTTATCAGCAGATAAGATAGCAAAAAAGAAAGATAAGAATAGAATATAGAGAAGAAAATATGATATCATTAAACTTACTTGTTCATTCCATGTAGAAATGGATCCAGATTTAAGTCTCCTCTGTCAACTTCAGCAGGTCCACCTTCCAATGGAAAGTCTGTAATGGGAAACAAAAATAGTTCCGTTTTTATTTTGTAAATCAAGATTTTTAGTATGTTTTAGGGATTGATTTTTTTTAAATGTAACCTATAAACTAACATTTTTGCATGAAATTCGAAAAAATGTATTTTTCACATAATTTATTTAAATTAATGAAAATTCCTTTTCTTTCGAACCTACTAGAAGAGAAAGGGTAAAAGAAACCTTTTGGAAAAGGAGTGCAGTATAAGTAATGAAATGATATTGTATTAGTTTAAAAAGTATGTAGAAACCAGTAATATCACTAGCATGTAAAAGTACAATAGTAGTACGCAGTGAGGGGTTTAAGTGGACCAGTTGGAGTCTAAATGGTTAAATGACCCCATGCGATGCTTCCATATACTATAAGGTACTTTCTCCTCTCATCTCTTTCTCTCTCACTGCCTTTGGCTAATTGGACACACTACCCAAGAGACTCATAGTCAACCTACTCAGCAACTTAAGCTATCAAGAGTATACCTCTACAGTACCACTACTAGTTCATTCACAAATTATGTACCAAAACCAAAACATTTTGCATTGTATATAAGAGAACCTTACATGGGATTTTTTTAACGCTTTTCCAGCGTTCTCCTGCGTTAGGCTAAGACTTTAGAACAGTTTGGGGATCGGGGGATCGGGATGGGCACCCTCTAAGCCTTTAAAAGTGCAAAATTACATACAACATCATTTGTGCTCAAACCCCTACTACTACTACTACTACTACTACTACTACTTACTGCTGAACTACTTTAATAGTAATTTTTCAAGAGTTCAAGGAAAACAAAAACTAGAAAGAGAGAGATAATGCCCTATGACCTTAAAAGGGAAAAGAGTTTAATGCGTTTATATTCATATCCCTGGTTGAATTACTACAACTAATAATACAACTAACTACTTATACTGCTCTTGTTGACTTTACACGATCAAAGATAAACTTTTCATTACTCTTCTTATCTTTAAGGTACTTTAATAAATTAAGTAATCATTTCCCATTAGGAATGATCCATAAATTATGTAAAAGCTATTTTGCTTAAAATTATCTTTGCTTCCTTGAGAATAATGAGATAGTTGGTGTGGGTTAGGTGTGACAGATTTATGGGGCTTGGTTTTGTTTGCTTGTTACTCGCAGGTCTTCTTGCTCTTGCAATTAGAAACACAAAGAATGCATTTGTGCGCATACATGAGGGATGTATGGTTATATGACCTAAAAGGTTATAATTTTTTAATTTGTTCTCACAGTTTTTATTCGTTAAGGAATGTTAGGGAAGGTTGGGGAAAGTTAAATTGTCTAAGGAAATGCAATTTGTGGACAATCTATACTACAGTGATAAATCTACCTCAGAGAAAAGCTTTCCTTCTGTTTTTGATGTTTATTGGTAGGTTGATATAATTACTGCTTTTTTACCACAGAATTTCTTAGAACTATTACTTAAAAGGTTATTAGTCTTATTACTCAAAATCAGTTTGGATTTCTTTTGGGTGAAAATTGCCTGTTGTGAGTAATCCAAGCTCCAACTAATAATCACGTCTTAGGCAAACTCTTTGTGACGTGACCATTCCAGAGTCCTTTGACATTTTAGATATACCTTTAGCAAAAACAAGTTATACTTTGATTAAACACTAGACCCTTGGGGTTTTAAAACAAGTCAAGAAAAAAATAAAACTTGGGCACGTAGTAAATTTTCAATTTTTTTAACCTTTTCACAAATCCTCCTCGATTAATATACAATTTAGTAGAAACAGTTAAAGAAGTTTGTTTATTTAATTTCAGATGCAGTTGAAAGGTGTATTTAGGGACTGATTTGCTGAAGTTGAAGCATCATCATCATCTCATTGACTACAAAAGGTAACTTGTAGACTGAAAATACATTTACATTTTGAAGAAGTAGAATGTCCCAGGAGAAATGCTTTAGTATAATATATATACAAGAAAAACAAACTTTCACCATTCATACAACAAGCGCAGTGCAATGTTCGGGTAAGCCATACTTTCAAAAACATTTTCATATTAATTCAAATTCATGTCCAATTAAATACAATCCACATTCTCTTCTACCTCTCTACCCCCACTGACTGCCACCTCATCCTCTCATATGATCTAACACTTTCCATAATATATATAATGGTTTACCATCCTTAAAATTCCTATTTCTACTCTGACGCTTATGAATCACTCTAAAGGTAAAGAACAGTGTGATGATATGAATCTTATATCAAGAACTTTTGACCTCGGTTATACACACGACAACGTGACAACCTGACAGTTGTCTCTTTGTCTCTGATTTCAATTTGAGATTAGAAAGTGTTGCAAAAGAGATTATATTCTTAGAGAAGAGAGCTTAAATGGGATTTGTGCTAAAATACATTGAAAATAGAGGAGAATTGTTCAATGTTCAGATTTATTATTAAATTGGAAAACACATTTCCTGTTTGAAATGAACGATTTCACTCGAAAACTCTGAAGCAATTTCCTCATTACCTTCATTCCTATCTCCTATCAATAGCAGAGCACATCCTTCCATTTCACGTGTGTGTAGTGTAAATCTCTCATATATTTCTATTAACCCTCCTGGATTTACGCTGGTGACACAAAATTTTTAGCGAGAATAACTCTAAACTACGCCAATTAATCAACTGGAATAGTAACTCGTTGAAAATTGATTGCAGATGAATAAAAGTTTCGAAATCAAGGGTATAGTCCATACCCTACGTGAAAGGTTTTTTAGCAGAATTTTTCATATTCTGGAAAACTACGCTTTCACATTTAACCTTACACATTTCATACGTGACAATACGCCTACTTAACTGCCTCCCTCACTTTTTCACACCAATTTCAATCATCTCTTATTCTTTAGAAACTCTTGGCTACAGCCAAATAAATTGTATTTCAATCCCAGTTCCTTTGTCCACACGTAATTTCAAAGAACTCCTTGGTGAAAACTTTAACAAAAAGTCATAGGCATTAACAGGATGCACCTCAAGTAACAAATTAACCTTTGAACTTTTACCTTTTTATTACAAAGGTGAGGGCAAGTGATAAATTGACTAAAACTCAAGTGGAAAAGTAAATACTTTTTCCTAGAATCCTTATACATAAAAATATAGGTAAAAACGTGGGATCAGTGTGAATTGTATCGCCACTGCCCGACCAGTAAGAATCTCTTACACTACGGACCTTATTTTCCTACCTTTAACGAGTTGACCTTTAAAGACCTTTTAAAAATTAGACCACCGTTGACATAGCATTCCTTAATGAGGGCACAAAGTCTATAAAAGCAACTACTTAATGGACAGCCCTTGATATTATCTCCTAAAAGAGACAAATCTTCCTCGTTTTTCTCTTGCCCTCGATAGTTTCAGAAGATGATTACGATTTCTCAAAATCTTCCATTTAAGCTGATTATATAAGAATTTCTCATTTCCCATCATCCTCTTTTCCTGCTATTTTCACAACTAGCTTTATACTACATTAAAACATTATTTCAATTTCATATATAAATGTATACAATCTTCCTCCAGCCAAAATAAAAGCTTTTAATCAGCTTTTTTAAAAGTCTACAGGATAAATCTTTTAAAAAATTAGCAAGCTACCATCTCTCTCTTGCTATTCAATGGCGTTTTTGCAATCAACACTTATCTTAAGACAAATGGTATCTAAAAAGGGAATCGCATTTAAAAATCTTAATCCTTTAGGGTTACCTATTCCGAAATTTCCTTCTTTACCCATATTTAAAAATCCTGATTAACAAAACAACCGAAAGGGCTAAAAACGAAACCTTCGTGGACTTTTAAACCCTTAGCTCTCAGATACCATCGCCTCCTTTTTGCGGTTGTATAATCCATATTTCACAAGAACAGAACTAAAGTGGTTTTTCATAATTGATTATTTTTTCTACAGGTACAAAAAGGTAAACCCATTATGGATAACCCATATTGTTATTATTATTGATGGTGTCATTGATTATTCGTCACAAGGGAAACTAATACTTGTTGGACTTTGATACATTTCAAAAATTGACAACCATTAAGGCTTGTAGACTATGTGTATTACGTAACGTCTGACCTTTAAATTTCAATCGAAATTGCTCACTATTTATTACAGAAAGAAAGAAAAGTTGACAACAAATTAATTATTTACAGAACAATGACATAACAGTTTCCCAACAGGTATAGCAAATGGACATTATAAGCAGAGTATCTAAAAGGTTTCGGTTGAAACAACCAAACGACCCCTAGAACTAATTCATTTTGTTACATATACAAAACAAGTAGGAATGTTGGACATGGTGGACAATTCATATTACAAACTGTTTTTATCTTTATTACATTTTGATACATGAGGATTTGAGCTTTGTGGTGACACAAGCAGCTAAAAAAACGGAGAAACAGTGATTTCAGGCTCCCCATAGCCTTAAAATTTCAAAAAAACGTTAACTTTTCAAAAATTTAACCCTTATACTTTTTTAAAGATTGTTTTGCTTAATTTTTTAAAGTACTAACAATTATCCCCTGACAATATTTTTATTCAAATGTTATTACTTCGGAAAAAAATTGACTCTACTTTTCCTAAAGAAAATAGAGTCAACTTGATCAAAAAAATAAGTAGTAGTAGTAGCAATATATACTAGTAGTGACAGCATTGATGATAGTTTCAAGTTATACAAAGTATAAGTTGCAGAAAAGTAGTAAAAGTTTAAAAAGATCGAATTTCAGATAAAAAATGTTCCACTCGAGTTTCCATGCATCTTATGTAATAGAAGTAGTACACTCCAGTCTAGTCTGCTCATGGTATGGTCGTATACAAGTGGGTAATGTTTAATGTAATCTAATGCACCTTTAGAGACTTGAAGAATCCTTGGAGAAAGAAAAAGGGCTCTAGCTCAAAGCTACTTTCCCCATTTGAGGGTATCCGCAAAAGAAACAAAAACCCATCTCTTTTTGCATGTGCAACTCATAAAAAAACCTATATAGTTCATTGTTACATAAATATACATGTACTCATGCTATTTCATCTCTGGTATGTTCCATACACTAAAAAAGAATCATTGTTATTAGCTATATACACATTATTATTATAATATGCATGCAACCCGGGTTTTTTTCCTTTTTTATCATAATAAAATCAAAGTGTTTCTCCGTTTAACAACTTAACGGGCAACGAAGAAAGTGAATCGGATCAAGAAATTTCTTTTTTAGAATTAGAATAAAAAGCAGATAAGTTATGCATGCAGTTACTCAAATTTAATCATGAAAATGTGGCCAAAGTTGTTTTATAAAATATTTCGGTTTTTTGTTATCTAAGAACAAAACTTTTTTAATTTATTACATTCTTATTAAACTCTTGATTTTGGTTTCTGTATATAAAGTAATGGGAGATTTTTACAAAGTTTTTAAGCATATTTTTTTTTAAATCATTCAGTTTGAGCGATATTTCTTCAGGGTTACTTTTTTGCAGGCGGAGTGGGTGGAATTCTTAGGATCGACTAAGGTCCATTTGGGGTGGGCGTACTTTTTTAAATTTAAAACGGTACGGGTCTTAAGGGATGTTTGAAAAAAAATTTTGAAGAAAAGTTTCATCAACAGACTTTATTTTCAGTTCCTCAATTCCTAGTACACTCAACCCGAATTTTCAATAATAAGAAAACAAAGGACTTTCTCAAATCAAACAAAAACCATATAACAAACCCAATTTTCATCCCTGGATTTATATACAATACCCATAATTTATTTTTTGCAACTTATCGCAAGACCAGTTTCAAAAGATTTTTTTTTAGTTTTAACAAGTTCTAAGAAAATGTATCATCTCAATTTGTATAGAAAAGATATAGAAAAAATGTGTTTTAAAATAATGGATTTATACAAAAGAAATGAGATGAAAAGAGAAAGCTTTATGAAAAGATCTTAGTGATTGTAGTATGGGAGTAGACATGATGTTTGCGCGAAGCTGTTTAGAAAATTTGGGAACTAAAACTTGTAGCTTCAAGCAAAGGTTATATTCAGCGTTCATGACAACGCTTATAGCGCTTACGCTTTTGTAAGCGCTACAATATGTAGCTTGTCTGCCAAGATTACCCAAATGAACCATGAAACTTCACCCTCTCCCAAATTCTTCTAAATTAGTTCAAACAGAGTCACTCAACAACCAGCACCTTCCCGAAAGTTCCAAGCGTCCATTCCAACTCACCATTTATGAAACCCACTGAAGGAATTGTGTTAGAATGAATTTTGTGTTATGTCTCCACAAAAAGAGAATCCTCTTACGAGAAAAAGAGTCCATTTCCATGAGTCAATTTCTTTTTTAGCCAATCTCACTTTATATTATTTGGTAATCCCCCAAGTGCACTCACTCACACAAGCAATATAATCACTAATAATACCCACATCACACACTTCACCACGGATCCCTTACCCTTAATACCTCACGAGGTCATTTTAGGGTCAGACAAGCCCTAAAAGGTCCAATATCCTTTGACTTATCCCATCTCTATCAATCAATTCAAACTTTTCCAATCTAATCAACTTAAGGGGCTTTTCTTCATTCTTCAAGTAAACTAAATCCTTCCCATGGGTAGGTTTATTATTACTAAGGTACAAAGGTCAAACACTACCCGGAACCTAAACCAACACAAGGATCAAACTGCCCTTACCTATTACTGTTACATTATTACCCTCATCTTCAACCCACTATACCCACCTTCCTCTAGTCTTTTTAAAACAAATAAATCCTCTTGTAAAAGAAAAAAAAACTATTTATTTGATTTGTAAACGATTCCCAATTTAAGTGAACCAATAATATGACCCTCTCCAATCTCGCTTTTATACCTTATCGAATAGATTAAGATGACATGGAATAAAATGGGTTGATATGCAAGCCGTCTGCTCTCCTGTCGTTCTTTACTCATCATATGCCAGGATTCTACTACTACTACTACCACTGCCACATCAGGAAATTCATGGTGCATACACAACTCAAGATGAAAACTGGAGATGAAAAGTTTTTTATTTATTTTTTTGTTTTGTATTCAGCTTGTAAACCTTCACAGACATTGACAAATTTATTCGAAGACGAGTGAACAATAACCTTCTAGAAAGTTTCGAGGTCATCCATAAGCTATGTGGGTTATTCCAATAACTTCCACTGACCAACAAACAATAATATTAAGCAACAAGGGACATTTAAAAACATTTATTTAATGGGGAAAAGTACTGAAATCTTTTGAAATTTTTAATGATTTTCGGAAATATTTTATAAAAATAAACCTGGATCTGAATGATACTTAACAACTTTATGCATTCTCCTTGGTTGTGGTTTGTCTAAGAGAAATTCTCATTTGTTATGTACACACCCAGTTTGGATGATGCTTTCTCCTTCCCAACCTGCATTTCATCTTGTTTAAGTAAAGTACAAAAAAGTAAATTGGAAAATGCAACTGGAATAAATGAATGTGTGTTGAGAAAGTAATGGATAAGTATTGCATGAGTACAACTAGGTACTTCACAATGTTTTTTTTACTTCTTGAGGTCAAGGGTTTTTGTACTTAAAGGGAAGATAAGCGTTGCATAAAGACTGTTCCTTCGTTTTAATTGTTTAAAATTAAAAATTCAGCTTATTTCTTGGGGAATTTTTGTTGCAAAATCGTTTTTTGGATGGATTAAAATTTAGAAAAAAAGTAAAGGCGACCTGAAAAACCAGCCCGTTTTTTACTAAGATTTTTACTCAAGTAGCCCCAAAGGAACTATTGAATCTTAAAATACCCCTTCCCTTTCTCCAATATGGAGTTTTCCTTTTCAGGAAGCCCTTAGCCTTAACTCTTTCCTTAAATTTCTAAAAAAAATCATAAAAAAGCAACCAAAAAAACAGCAAATAACTTTCAAAACTGGCTTACCTTCAGACGCATATCCATCGTAGACATAAGGAGGAACAGCCAACACAGCTTGAAGCAATAGGACAAGGGCTAAAACTGACCCCAAAGTTGGATTCATCTTCGATTTATTTCCTTTTTTTTCAAATATCTGAACTTCTTTCTTGTTCTTTTTTCTTTCTTAAAACTGACACGAAAATTTCGACTTTTCTCCCTTTTTTATTTTACAAAAGCTTTAATTTCAGACTTTTTTATATCCAAAAGTTAAACTTTGACAAAAGTAAAACGTTGATGTGAATTTTTTTTTTTACTTTTTATTCTTTGACAAAAAGAAGAAAAATAAACTTTTTTTCTTATTTAATTCCTTTCCTTTTTTATTTGATACTGGATTGTGCCTTAGATTACCTTGAATTGGCTGGTAAGGACAAAAAGTTGGCTTTTTTTGCTGTTCGCTCTTATTCACTCTTGAATCTGTAAAAAGCATAATAGTAAAAAAAAAATCATATTTATTACGCATTTTAAATACTTTTACTTTATAAAGTTATGCAATATAAAAACGTTAATAGTTATTAGACTTATTTGGATGCACAGTAGTGGCAGTAGGGGGCAAAGTGAGAGATTGTGATTTCTCTTTTGACTAAAAAGGTAAACTTTCTCTTTGACTAAAATGTTTTTTTTTCATTTATAACTAATTTCTTCACACCTGTTTGTGCCAAGTAAATAATTATTAACTAAGAACCCATTGGCCTTGAGAAGTTTTCATAAATTTTGTTAAATTTTTTATAAAATAAAGTCACACATTCTTCAACTATTTTTAACGGGATATGAAGAAAAAATCCTCCACGCAAAGGATTAGTATTAGAAGATTTTGAGGCTTTTTTTTCAAAAAAATAAAACTTATTTTTTATATTCAATTCATCTATTTAAACTGCAAAGATGCTTTTAAGTTAAATCGTCCATGTGTAAGTATTTGCTTAAGGGGAAAGGATCTTAAAGAGTTAAATTTAAAAGAAAAGAAACTCTTATGCAAATATAAAAAAGCAACTAGGGCTTTTTCTATACTTTTATTCCTTTCACTTCCCTTTTTTCTTAATTTCTTTCTTTCGTGCGTCTTTTTTCTATCCTAACTTGTTTGTTTCTTTTGCTTCTACTATTATCTTCCTTGTTTGAGACTACCAATTGACGAGGAATGGAAGGAGAGTAATAATGAAGGATTTCTAGGAATGATTTTTTATACGTACTTCAATAACATTCTCTGAGAAAACAAAAATGTTCATAAATAATGATGCTACGAATTCAGTTAAATTCATAGAAAAAATGAGCTAAATTTTGACATCTTTTTGAAAAAACGAAAAATTGAAGCAGCGAATCAGCCAGAAAACAATTAAGAAAGATATATGATATCCTTCTTGGAAAGTAAAAATCTCCTTTGCAAAATAAGTTTTTTCTCAAAATGTTTATAAATTTCTTTAAAAAAGGGCTTTTTTCCAAAATTTGTGAATAAACCTTTAAGCTAAAAACGAAGAAATAGAATGCAAAGAGTTGAAAGTCTTGAAGATGAAGAGAGAGAGAGAACGAAAGTAAGAGAGATAAAGAGAAGGTATAGGTGAAATTAGCCATGAAAACCAAGTAAAGTCGGCAAAAGGGATTTGGATTTAAGGATTTGCATATACACACACAACGAATACCATCGCCGACAACCACCACCATTACTACTGCTTTTACTTTTACTTCTCATCTCATAAGACTTTCACTCTACACCCTTAAACTTAAATACTCTTCCCTCTTTTTTAAAAATAAATTCGAAATACTTTCATTTAATTACTTCTCTTGAGTAACATTTAACTTTTATACTAATTTTAAATTCATTTCTTTAAAATTTTTTAAAAGTTAGGAAATTAAAAAGTTGTGTTAAAATTAAAAATAATTTTCAAGCCATTTTGCCCCTGTCTATCTACCACATTTTTTATTAACTTCTTCAATCTAAAAATCTCTTTCTTTTCGTTATGATTTCTATTAATTACAAGTGTTACATATAATTTTGTAAATTTCAGCAAAATTTATGGTAATTTTTATGTTAAAAACAAAAACTGTGTACTCTCTTTGATTCTAAATAAAAATCTTATAAAATCCATCTTTAAAACCCATTTTTCTTCATTCTTATTCTAAAAAATCCCTGATTTCAATTTCAATTTTCGAAAAAATCTTAAAATACTTTAACTTTTAAACACTTTAAAATGAAAAAACTCAAAAAATAATCACAAATACATCAATCCTTATAAAATCTAAACAATCCTTAATCTAAACTTTCTCCATGTAGCCACCAGGGTATTATGAGAAAATATCTAAAAGCACTCTCCCATCCCAACCTATAAACACCCTTCTTGAGTCCTACACTCTAATTACATTAAAACAAAATTCATCTCTTTTGTCTCAAGTGTCGTCTCAAGTCTCAAATTCCCAATCCGTCCTCCCCTACCATCCCCTACCATTAGCCCAATTCCCCAGAAAAATAAACAAAAAATCCCAAAGTGGGTTAGATAATAATATTACTTACATTTTAAAGCCCGTTGTTGTTATATACCAAGTCTCTTTCTAATGTGTGTTGATCCACCCCCACTGAAGCGCAGTTAGATCCTTAGCTCCTGTTGTTTATTATTAAGTGTGTTTGTATTTGTTGTAGATTTTTTTAAAGATTTTTTCCCTTATACTTATATTTCAGGGTTCAATACTGAGGACTAAGTAGCCTTCTTGTATTTGTTTGTAATGGATCTTGTAGTAAGTAGTAGTATGGAATGGTATTAGTAGTGGTTGTTGGAATTTTTGAGATATTTCTCAAGATATTGATACACTTGGGTTTTCTATTACTTTACTTTTTTTGTTGTATTTTATGAGGCAAATAGAGATTGATGTTTTATCTTTTAAGAGAGTGAAAGTAGAGAAGGTTCTTTGAGAGTTGTGTATCGAAGGAAGGTTGAGATGACACTAGAGCCAAGTGCACTGTCCAATCTACTCTTTATACTATTTCAGAGTGGGGAAAGTACCACACTGATGATGATAATATATGTGTAAGCTACACGGTACAGTAGGACACACCACTACTGCTCCTGCCGTTGCTACTCTTAAGCACCCTACTACAGGAGCAAAAAGGAAGGATAGGACACGTCAGTATTATTGAGAGTTTCTATGTAGGAAAAGACTGTTAGAAATAATAATATTTTCAATGTTTTGAAATAGACTTTGGATTTGAGTATAATATCTATATGTGATAATAGTGTGATTTTGATTTGGCAATATGAACAAGAGGAGAGTGAGGTTTCTCTTTATTTGTATCGGTTAGTCAGTATGGACAAACTGTGACTGAAAGACTTTTACCCGATGTTCACCTCTTTAAAAGCTTGAGAGAAAGAGAAAGCTTTTTAGTTATTATGGGGAGAGAGTTGGAGGCATAAATTCTGTACTAAGGAATAGCTTCAGAGTTAATTGTTTAGTTAGAGAGGGAGGGAGTGGTTGAGGGGGTAGATAAGGGATGAGAGGGTACAGTCTGGTTAGAGTGGAGTGATGCTTTTTAAATTTAAAAGCATATAAGGGTATAAGAACTTTGTATGAAGTTCTTCGTCAAGTGTCCAAGATGCTGAATTTTGGGACGAAATTTTACCTCAGGTGGGAATAGTGTGGAATTAGAGAGAATTTTTATTCGGTAGTACCACGTGGAATATGAATAGTCCTTGGAGATACAAATGAAACGGGATTTAACAATCAAATGTGAAATTGGATGGGGAAAGTGTCTTTCCCCTGAAACACTGCTACTGTTTCTAGTACTAGTGTATTGTCCATATGGAGCTTCAAGCTTCCGATGTGCTGAGTCTGCTCTGCCTTACCTATCTTATTAGAAAAGTATGCGGGCTTTAAACAACTCTTAAAATTGCTTTTGTTTTCAAAATATTTTAAAATGATTTTAATGCTAGTTGTTCTAATTCATAGAAAATATCTCATGTATTTATTTACTAATTGAACAAGGAAGTAGTCCTAAGTCTACCGTATTTCCTGGTTTATAACCCCAAAGGCGATTGTTATTCCAAACAAATGTCTAAAAAGAGTGGAAGACTGTTCCGGGTTGAGATTAATTCAGGGGACTTCCTATTTTATAATGAAACAAATTTCAAGAAAAACAGGCAAAATACTCGAGTTCCTATTTACTGCTTTCTTGTTTTTCACTTTGTATCAATCCATATGACAAAAATTTAATGAAGAAATGGATAGTCTGGAAACATTGTTACCCTATCTTCATTGTTTGTGAATTAACATATTTTAAATGTTCAGGATTATACCAAAGCAGCAAAAATCCCCGATAAAAATTAGCGTCGGCTCGAGAACATGATTCTTCCACTATCCTCAATCCTCCCTCAGAATTCTAATTGTTCTGCATCGGCCCAAAAATATTCTAAAGTAAAGTCCCTTCGGGTTTGTCAACCTTATCTCACTTTGGCTCACGTCATTTACAAAGGATTCCTGACGAGACAGATCTAGAAAGACAATCAAGATTATTTTTTCTTTTCTAGTCTCCTCTCACGTCTCATCCTGTGTTTAAAACTTGTAGTTTTTGAAATCCCTTGTTTCCTTCTCTGCTTACAGACATACTTTCTGTAACGCAAGGTCATGTCATGTCATATAACTGTCAAAATGACAGGAACTTTAGTCCCTAGCTTAAATATTGGTAATTTAAAAGTTTAAAGGTTTCTTATCATATCGTCATAACATAAGGGATTGAATGAGATGAGACTGTCTTCTTGCATTCAATGGGAATGATAATGGATGTTTTAAAGTAAATTATTAAGCATGTTAAAATCCATACTTTTTTACGATTTAAAATAAAAATTGATTATCGCTTTTTGCTTAATAAATTGCTTTTTTACTACGTTATTTATATCAACATTATATTGTGTACGATGTACTTCATTCAGTTTCTATTTTACTTGACTTAATCCTTCCTTCAAATTTTTCCTCACTTGCTTTCCTTCTACATCTCATTCTTTTGTTTTCTTGTTTTCTCAGATATTTCTTCAATAGTTAAATTTTTCCTGAGTGTTTTAATAATTTTTGTGCAACTTCAACGTAGCCTTTGCATCAGTCATCAGTACAAAGAAAGGAAAGCAAGTGACTTTTTTATCATTCACAATTTTTGATTTGTTTTACTATTTTTACATAGGTTTCCTCTATATTTAATTGCTTGCAATTTTTACAATATGCCCTTTCTCCTCAATCTTGGCCAGACATGTCAGAGTATACATTATCCTTATGTCTTTTCTATTTTTTTGATTTTGAACTGGATTTTCCATATGAATTAAATTGTTAAAAAAGAGAAAGGAGCAAGCTGTAGCTCTGTGGGTGAATGCACATTCAATGTTAGCTTAAGTTAAGCTCATCATCTAGTCTTATCGATCCATACGCGGACAAAGGATACTCTTACCACTATACTAACTACAGCTTTTTTATCATTCGTAAACAACGTGCTAAGAGAATAGTTAGTAGTACATAGTTACTTTCCCCTATACAAAAAGTATTTGTAACGGAATTGTAAGATTATCAATGGGGAATGCTATGGAAAATAACAGAGTAACGGAACGATGCACTCTAATATAAGCGTTAAGCGCGTCTTCTTTAAGCGTCTTAGTACATGAAACACTACTTTTCATTTTCACCTAGAAAAGCGTTCAAAAGCTCATACAATGCTTCCTTTACGGACCGAAATTGTCACAGCAAACGGTTTTTTATTTCAACCTAGAATTTTATAACCATTCATAAATAAAGTCGTCAAACAGAAAATGATTTTAGTTCCGGCTAAGGGGTGAGATTTTAAAACACCTTGGGCCTCCCATTTTTGATTTAGTCTCTAAACTTACAGAAAACTCGTGTTTTAAGTTCCCAAAATGCAATACTTTTGTAGCATAGACTTTTTCCCCAAAGGTAACATGACTTATGAACAGTTTTTATGATGATAGTGATAGATACGAGAAGGACCTAGACTTGGATTAAGCTTTCAGTTTTGGGACACATCGGCCTTTGTGTTGCCCGTGTGTCTCCCTCATTATCATAAAATTTTGTCCCATATGCTCTCCCTTCTCTCTCCTCTCGCTTTCTATCTCTATTGCTCTTTTTTTTTATTAATCTAAACCTAAATTGTTAGGTTCAATTGAGACGTCACTAGCACTAGTCATCATCCGTATCTTTCATTTTTGCAAAAATCACATACAAAACCTAATTATATGTTTTCTCTCTTGTTGAAAAAGGATTATTCAGAAATTATGTAAAATCTACTTTCACTAGAGATGAATGTTTAAAGGTAACATTTTGACATTTTAAGCTAAAGTAACCTAATATGGGAACCTTATATGTAATCCTTAAATACAAAATTTATGAACACGTGTACAAGCCGAAAAAAAAAGTTCTAAATAAATTAACGTGTTTCACTCAATCTAATGAAAAGGTAGATAATAAGAGAAGGAAAAATAAAACGAATGATGAAATAAATGTTTGCTATCTAATTGGACTGATGAGATTCTCATGTACATTTCTCTGGCATACCACACACTGACACAATAATCTCATAATACTAAAAGGAATGATCATTAGTGTAATAGTTTACAACAGGTTGTGTATTAACAGTGGCAGAATTTCGCTTAGGGTTCGCACAGTAATAAAGTCTTTCAATTTAGTTTGAATCCTATAGACATTCATTGGTTACAGAAGTACTGAGAAAACCACAAGTCTATTTTATGTGATAGTTGAAATTGGATTATGACGTTTTAATGGTTTTAAAACGATAGCCATAGGGGCCCTGAATAAACTTAGGGCTATTGACGCTTGCTTGCCAAAGTTCATCTGTGAGTGAACCGCAAAGCCGTGGCAAGTAAATCTTACGTTATTTACTTAAAAGCACAGTATCAAAAGAGTTGAAAGCGTTTTGGTAAATGATCATTGTTTGCATATTACAAATACTTTTAAAAATTCTATAAAAAAACACTAACAATGCATTAAAGACCAGTTTCGCAACTGATTACTAAATAAATATATGGCTCTTTATACCACCTCAATTCTCAAACAACCTTATACAGTTTCGCATTTGCTGTTAGTCGAGATATGTTTTACCTCATCATGTACCAACCACATGTCAATACTCTTTCTTCTTAAGATTAGCTCTTCCTCAGATCTTTCCTTTAGTCTTATTCCTCTCTTATCTTTTTAATTATATATCTATTAAAGTCTAATATAATTAACTGTGATCTACTGCCCTACACCTCATGTTAATAATATTATCAATCAAACTCTTTAATGTCAAACTTTACATTAATTATAAGTTTATAACTGATTCGGGCCAAAACCCTGCCCATTTTGTTCATCATGCTCAAAAAATATATCAGAAATATACGAAAAGACATCATTGTATCCCTATCAGATTTTAATAGAAAGAGACAAAGAAGAGCAAGAAAGGTATTTTGGCATTAGAATGTCATTAAAGCAATCTTTAACGTATGAGTCTCCCTGTATCGGTTACACTTTTCTCTCTCTCGCACCTGTTGAACACTTCCCACAGAGAAACATCCCATTCTCTTTCCCCTATCTACTTTTCTTATAGAATAATAAATTTAGTTTCCCATTTGATAAGCCAGAAACTTACAGCACTCATGATTTAAAGTTAACTCACCACTAACAAACTTTATTCCTCATTATCAAAAAAAAACATCAAGAGAATCAACAGGGTAAAATATTACACAGATCAAACAAACAGTTAACAAATCTCTCTTAATAGTGCTCCCTCTGAAAAAATAATACTAAATACCATTTGATTTACAAATTACCTCTTGTAATATAGATGGTCTGTAAAAAAATTAGTTATAATCATTATAGTTTCTCTATACTGTTAACATTTCATATATTTTTACTCCAAAGTGGTATAGCTTTTTAGAAATATGTGCAATTTATTTTTGAGTTTTGTTTATATTAATTAATTGCCGTTTGTTCTAATTAACATATCATCATCATCGCTGGTGTCGGTGTCGGCACTAGGACTTTCATAACCGGGTGGAGACGGAGGCTCAACAAGGAGATGAGGCATTTCACCAGCAGCGGAAGCTCTTAACGCTGTGGTCCGGGCCAAAATAAAATTCATCCTATCAATGTTATTTTGGACTCTAAAAAATAAAAAAGGTAAATATTTTACACTTTAAATAATAAATAGTTATTTTAAAATCACAAGCTTTTAAAGCCATTCATACTAAGAACTTACAGGTCGGAAACATTCTTCTCCACTGTGTTTATTGAGGCTTTGAGTGCATTGATATTGGGGTCTACTTCTGATAACGCTAATTTGAACTGCCTTTCATTAGTTTCTAACAATGCCTTCGTCCATTCAAGGTAAAATTCAAGTCGGCGAGTTTGAACTACTTCACCAGACAGGAACTTAAGCAGGAGTTTGGCATACTTAAATGGCATCCGTC
>JAQGAA010000347.1:0-24443 GCA_034696425.1 Isotoma viridis
TAAAACATGCCCATAAGAGCCTATGTTAAACAAACGATCACATTCCTGCAGGCCCAGTGCCACTTTACATAATCATGGCAATACCTGGATAAGGTAAAATGAGCCGAGAATAAAAGAAAAAGCTGTCACTGTGATTTTGAACATTTGAACAACTATGAGATGATCTTTCATTATAAATCTTCGCTCTAAACGACGCTTCGTTTGATCAGTGTCATCTTCTTCGACTAAAAAACAGAATTGTTCATGTAATGATATTTGTATTATACTTTAAATTTAAAAAGTGAAAAAAGAAAAAAAATGCTTACCTCTATGCAAATAATTTTTAAATCGCTCGTTCCAAACGTAAACAATTTTTCTAAGCATTCGGCAGTAAAACCAAAACTGAGTCATAAAACACCTTGATGCATATAAAGCGTAGATCTGAAAAATTAGCATATTGAATTGTTTTTTAAAACTTACACATATAATAAATTAACATGAATGAAGTTTACTAGATACATACATTAATAATAAATCCAACAATTTTCAAGATGGTGTATGAAGACAATTCGTAGTCCTCTTTACGGAACACGGATTCATCAGCTTTGCTTCGGTTTTGACACTGAGTTGTGTGGTTTGAGATTACATTTGTAAACTCTGGACTATACTGTTGAATTTTATGGACAAAAATGATTATTGAATCAATGATTTCCAAAAAAGCAAACAAAATTCTATTGGATTTACAAGGCTTACCCCAATATCTTTCATAAACAATCGAACGATTGAATTAGAAACAGACCCACCCCAATTTTGAAGGGATGGAACAACCCGTGTTACGTAAAGCACCACAAATACTAAAACGAAGCCTATGTTTGTAATATTAGCTACAATTGCTTCAGTTCGAAGGCCTTCCGTAGGATTTATGTCCATCACTTGAACAGCTTTGTTCCAATAATTTAAATAGTGTAAAAATTCATTCCCATGAAAAATCAAAAAGATACTACCACAAAAGGTTAGAAATAACCACGAAACTGTTGAAGTCATAGTTAGCGAAGTTGCCTCGAAATTAAAAGATTCCCAAGTGATCTGACATCTAAAGACCCAAAACAACACGAAAAATTGGTTATTTTTTATATTTCTTAATATTCTTTGGCATTTATTTGAATTACTAGCAACTATGTTCATCTTACCGATTTTTGATTTCGCTGAATCCAACGCCAGCAAACATAGCCACAAAGCCAAGTACAACCATAACAAGTATTAGTGAAAAGATAATCGAAGTAATAAAAAAGTACAAGGTTGATAAGCTGCATAATCGAAATTTAAACGTGTAGGCACCGCTGGCCTAAATTAATTAATTAGATTTTCAGCTTTAAATGAATTTGAGTAAAATCCCTATTAAGTCAAGCATAACTATTGGCAAGAACGGATATAACCTTTGTAGTTGTATAAAATGGAGATCGCCCAAAAATCTTAAGAAATAAGTGTATTGGCATAAATGCTTGGATGATTTCCTTGGTATGACTTATCTTTCTCGCTTTGGTTTCCTCTGCTTTTTGATTGTCAGTGTAATCATTTTCCTCGTCATCCAACTCCAATGATTCTTTTGAATTTGACTCTTTTAACATCTTAAAAAATAGTACTGTGCTTAGAAATGTATATGTAACAAAGATACTAACTATTATTATCAATTCTAATTGATATACGACTGACAATTACGTTTCAATCTACCAGAAACCGTATACCGATTTGAATTCATAAAATAGGCTTAGCAGGGGGTGTATTCTGTAAGTTACTAAAACTACGATTTCTTAGTTTTTGTAACTACGGTTTCTGATAGGGGTTAGCGATTGTTAGCTACCGAAACCCTTATTCTAATCGCTAACCCCCATCAAAAAAATAATCCGAAAAATTTCTTGGACAATTGGGCTCAGCGACAGTTAAGAATAATACGTGCTTGATACCTTTATGATAAGTTATGCCATAAAATTTAGATTACATCCAATTAATGATCTAATGACATTCATCTCTTATGCCTATGAAAGACTAAATGCCAAAAATGTTCAAATGTTAAAAATATAACAACAACAAGGAAAATACATCTGTGCCCATTTATTCGATAAGCATTTCGATAAGACATTCGACATACCACTTATGGACTATAGGCCAATTCAATTACATATAAAACACGCGAATGAATGAATGCTTAATCCATCCAATTAGCATATTTTCTTGCAATAAGCATTATCATCGGCAGCGTTTATTGTTATCATCGATAAGGAGGCAATTATCCATTGGAGACAATTGTCCAATATGTAATTAATAATGCAAAGGAACAAAGAGATCAATACAAGAGACAGGGCAGACACCGGACAGGCACTGCCTTTATAAAGGAAGAAATGTTCCGAGTGAAGGCGCCTAACTCAATCCGTCAGACTTCCATGTGTCCCATACTCCCATTCCATCCATTCCATATCTACACTTACTTTAGGAAATCTTTGAGTTTCCTTTTTTGTTTTTCATTTGTCGAGGAATTTGGAATTCAATATCAGTGTCAGTCAGACATAATTTGCAATTCAATCAGAATTAGGTCCATTAATTTGAAATTGTGGTCCGTAAAGGTACACCTGAAATAGTAGGTAAGTGTAAAAAAGTTTAATCAAGTACGAAAGTACAAGGAATTGGGTTTGGGTACATTGCATTTTGTACAGCGTTAATTAATATGTAATAAAGCCATAGCACTTCACACTTTACAGCCGGTCTGAACGGGGGTTGGGGTTCGAGTGCAGCGGCTTTGCTTCATTGTCTTTTAATACAGAAGAATTTGACTTTAACTGTGTTGTCTTTTTAAGGTGTGCAGTCATTGTGAAGTGAGATTTAGTCGAGGAACGACTGACCTCTTATGTAGAGAGTTGACCTAACTGAAGACGGATTGACTATTTTCTTCAAGTCTAGAGATGAGTAATCTGAAAGAAGCATTAATAGAATGTCTTCAGGGTACTCTGTCCCCAGAAGGAGATGTAAGGAAGGGTGCGGAAGAGAGACTCAAAGCCCTTGAGGTTACTGACACTTACCCGGTTCATCTTATGGAGATTGTTTTGGATCAAGGAGAACATGCTCTTTCACCTCCGATCCGTCAGTTAGCCAGTGTCATCCTTAGGCAGTATGTGGACTCGCATTGGTCGTCAATTGGAGAAAAGTAAGAACCTAATAAATCTTTTAGTATCAGCTATTTTCCGTATTCGTGAATATAAGGCAGTAATAAAATTTATTTAAAACTTGTATTTTAGATTTGTCTCTCCAGAACCAACTGTTGAAGTGAAAGCTGTGCTAAGATCGATGCTTCCTATTGGGTTGACGTACTCCGAGAGCAAAATAAGAAATTCAATTGCTGCAATCATCTCAACGATTGCACATTGGGATTGGCCTGAACAATGGCCTAACTTGTTTGATGTTCTTGTTGAATATTTGCGAAATGAAAAGGTAAAAAAGCCAATGAAGTAAAAGCAACTGATATCTTTAAAATCTTAAATCATCCAGTAATGTTATACTATAATACCATTTATGCAGGGTGTGACTGGAGCGATGAGAGTGATGGCTGAGTTTGTGAAAGAGTTGACCGAAGAACACTTGTTTCAAGTGGCACCTATAATTCTTCCTGAAATGTGCATTATGATAAGCCGAAACGAGACTTATTCTTCTTACACAAGAGCCAGAGCGGTGCAAGTTTTCCGGTAACTAAAACATATGCTTCGCTATTTGCTTAAAATTAAGAACATTTTGAAAACGACTGTACGATACGCTTTATATTTTATAGAACTTGCATCAGAGTGATTAGTTTAATGGGTCAGATGGATAAGAAAGCCCCTTCAAGAATTCTAGACCCTGTGCTTCCAAATTATATGACTGCATTTGTAGCTGCCTTAGTGGAGCCTGAAAACCCTGGTCATTATAAATTGAAAAAGGACGTGATTAAAACAATAACCATATTAGTTCGATATTATCAAGCAAAAGTAGTTCCATATCTTCCACATCTGTTGCCTCCCGCGTGGGCAATTTTGACTTCAATTACAGAAGCATTCAAGGAATACTTGGGAGGAAGTGGGGATGATGATGAAAATATCGATTCAGATGGTGAAAAATGTGGCGTTGAATCGATTCTCTATGCAATTTTTGAATTAGTGCAAGCCTTGTTGGAGATTCCGCAAATTTCTAAAGCTTTCATTGCTGATGGCCTGACTGATTTGATTTTTTATACAATCTTTTACATGCAGTTACCACAGGTGAGTTCTTGAGTCCCTTCATGACTTTTATAGTTTATGAATGAGAATGACGTAGACCTAGTAAATCATGACGATTTGTGTAATTTAATGATTATAACAGGAAAGAGTAGAACAGTGGATAAGTAACCCTAGCTCATTTGCTGGTGATGAGGATGAAGACTATGCAACTTATTCCTTGCGAACGTGTGCTCAGGATCTTTTGTCTGTTGTTTCTGATGAATTTGAACAACTAAGTGTTGCTGCATTAGGACAGGCTGTTAATAGACACTTAAGTACGCCAGCTGGGCAGACGGACTGGAGACTTCAAGAAGCTTGCTTATTCGCAGTTTGTTCACTTGGAACAAATGTTGTTAAACTACCGACCATTTCAGGACCTGCTGTAAACCCGACAGAGTTATTTGACATACATGGATTTGTCCAGGTTATTAGTTTATTCCTGCTTTACTAATGTATTACAGTTGGATACCTTCACAGACAGAATTACTCAGTTTTACACATACTTTCAGAATATTGTGATACCTGGATTATCGTCACAAGATGTACTTCTTGTCGGCAGGTGCTTAGTTCTAGGCAGTAATTTCTGTACTGTTATTGATCCATCACTAACTGAGAACTTTGTTCGAGCAACATCTGAGTGTTTGCAACCGGATCGGAGTGTCATTCTTAAGATTTTAGCTACCAAGGCTATCACAAGCTTTGTAAATCAGTCTAAGGAAAACGAACTTGTGAAAACGGTACGAATTTGGTTTGGAAAATATAATGAACATAAGTATTAAACTTGTTAATTAATCCTTGCCTCTTGAATTTTAGAAGTTACTTGAAGTTTTACCAGCAGCCGTTGACTCTTTAATAACTTTTGGAGCAATGGGACAATCGGTAGAAATTCTCACAACCGTTTTAGAAACGCTGACCGAGATTCTAAAGCTGGATGACGCATTTACAGCATCAGTTGGATCTAAAGTTACCACCCTGTCGATTGCGTGTTTTGTAAAATTTAATGCAGACCCTGTGATCTGTCCGATAATAGAAGGGATTTTGCAAATTCTTTGCAAAAACCGGGATTGTGTTGTTGGAGTACAAGAGAGATTAACACCAACGCTGATTTCTGTTCTGAATAATCAAAGTCCCAATATGGGTAAAACTTACAAAAAAATGCTTTTTTATATAAGAGTATGTGAAGGAACTAACTAGAGTTTTTTATATTAAAGGTGGGCCTCAAGGAGTTGCTTTAGATATCCTGACCGTTGTTGTTCGAGCATCTCCTGTCCCCCTCAGTCGAATGCTTATGGTGGAAGCGTTTCCAGCTGTGATTAATTGTGTGACTAAATCGGAGGATCACTCTGTTTGGCAGAATGGTGGTGAATGCCTACGGGCTTATACTTCTGTTGCTCCTGACCAAGTATATGAATACAGGTGATTTCTTAATTATTAGTGAAAGACAACGCTTTTATGTCGTTGATATCTTCCCTAATACGTAGCATTAAAACATGTATATTTAATAAATTATTTTTGAATAAGGGACACGAATGGTGTTTCCGGGTTAGGATATGTTGTAACGGTTGCATGTCGTCTTTTGGATCCAACTACTTCCGAGTTCTCAGCATCACTGGTTGGAAAGCTGGTAACTACATTGTTGTGTAAAACTGGAGATAAGCTTGGGGAACAACTTGAGATTTTATTAAGAGCCGTTTTGAGCAAACTTCGTTCTGCTGATACTTTAAGTGTAATCCAAAATTTGCTAATGGTTTACGCCTTTCTATTTAACACCCAATTGGAAGCTGCCTTGAACTTTCTTGAAGGTGTACCGGGTCCCACTGGTATGTCAATCTAATGGGCCATTCAGTAAAGAAACTTATTTGCTTTGCGTGCGTAAAACAATCTTTAAGATAATTATATGCTATCTTTCAGGTGAGTCTGCACTTCACTTCGTTATGACAGAATGGGTATCTCGCCAACACATGTTTTACGGAATGTTTGATCGTAAAGTCAGTTCGATTGCTCTGGCAAATTTGCTTCTTTACGCCTTGAACACAAAAGACTCAAGACTAACTCAAATTGAAGTTAAAGGAGAATTAATAGATTCAAAGCAGATGATAACAAGAAGTAAAAAGAAGACTGAAGAATGGACGAGAATTCCCCTTCTTGTCAAGATCTTTAAGCTGTTAGTGTATGAGCTCTCATGTGTAATGGTAGATACAACTGAAGAGGAAGAAGGTGAGACTGCAAGTGAATCAGATGGAGAGGACAAAGAAAACGGCCCTGCTGGAGCACTCAACTTTGAAGACTTGCTTTTTGATGATGAAGAAAGTGGATTAAATGCCGATGACCAAGACATTCTGTCTGACCCCTTATACTCAGTTGATTTATCTCAATATTTGAAAGACTTCTTGATTGCATTCAGTAATCAACCTTATTTTACAGAGTTTGTAACTCATGTTAATCAACAGGAAGGAAAAGTTCTTTCTAATATTGGTATTCCAAACGCAGGTTTTTCTACTCTAGAGTAGTTAGACAATTATATTTAATATAAGAGATTTATTTACTGACTTGCCTTTTGAAAACTGTAGTTAATACATTTCTTCGTAATTACACTCCATAAAAAAATGCTAAACCTATCAATTTGTCCTTGCATGGATATTATATGTCTGACAGTATTCAGAAAATGTGTCAAAAATCGCTTAACTTGTATGAATTCATTACTTTTCATGAGAACTGAGTATTGATAGTATTGAATGATATGATGCTCACTTTATTCTATTGAATATTCGATTTGCTTTTATGTCTGACTGGAGAAAAATTTGCTGTAATGACTCTTCTAATTCACTGTACTGACTTTTGAATTTAATTCGAAGTTCAATAAAGCTTCCGAAACTATTTCACAAATAAAACGGATTAAATATTTTTGTAATACTCAGTCAAAACCAACATAAAATAATTTAGTCTCGACGAAGGTTATCAAGTCGAGTTTGAAGATCGTCATCAATTTCGTTAACATTCGTATCAGCAGTTGTAACTGGAACCTTTGTAGCTTCTTTAAAACCTCGGGCACCTGGCAATTCCGGTAGTTGATCTTGAAGCTGAAGTCCAAGTTCATCGAAAATTTGGGCCACTAGTTCATCACTGATTAAGTGAAGTAGAAAAAATGATAACAAGTTTTTTAAAACAAGAGGGCTGATAATGTATGAAATGAACGAAACTTTACCTTTCTGTTTCCTGGTCTTCGACTCCCAATGAATCGTCCATAGTTTCATTCATCATTTCCTCTTTTAAATCCATCACTTGGGTCTGTTTTTCGAATTCTTGCAGAATTCGTTGCACTTGAGGAAGGCAAAGTCGCCTTAATGTCGATTTAAATTTTCAATTTAAGTACTATGTACTGTTTTTCTAAATTGGGATGTTTAAATTATGATATTTTATTTGCTTATAATTTTTTTACTTATTGATCCCCCTCAAAGCAAGCGTTACACCGCGCATTGCCTCTCCGATAGCGTTCTGTGATTGTAGTGTCAACATTTTTATGGAAACTGCTTGAAGATTAGCTTTCATTATCATGAACTTTTTAATATATGTTCTTGTTCTCACTAAATCCGTGGCCATTATTTTAACCGCATCCTATGATACAAAAAAGGGTTAGAGTTAATACAAAAGAAGATGGAAAACTATAATTCCTAAGGATAAAACATACTTATCTTATACCACCAACCATTTGTCCAGCTTTAGCCGTTTTCTTTATGTCAACAATTAATTTTTTTTCTTGTTGTTCCATGTGAAATCGTTCCCTGTCCAAATTTCTTATCGCTTTGGCTATAGCTCTTTGATTTCTTCGTACTAGTTGAGCTGGAGTGATCTGCTTACCAAATATCCAAGTAAAAAGCCCCATTATGAGATGTTGAAATGTTAACCAAAAGACACCTTATCGAAATTCCATCTTTTTATAAAGTAAACCTACATAAATCAGAAACTATGCCCGTATGTGTGTGCATAGATTCGTGCTTATCAGATCACACCAACTTATTTTGACATTCTAACCAGCCATAAGCAAGGACATCGCAATGTTGAGATTGTGGTCATGGCTACTTTGGTAAGGAGTAAGGTCAAGGTACTTTGGAGTAAGGTAAATTATAATTTATCTATATACCTAAGTAATGAAAAAAATGCAACCTTATCAAAATACTCAAGGAAGACATATACCCTTGTTAGTATCCTGTCTTTTACTAAATATTAATTTATGTTGGCAACAAAAGCTTTCCAAGACTGGGAGGATTAACATAGGCATCTTACATCTTACGGACCTTGACCTTGATATTCAAGCTTACGGATTATATGTATTAATTTTGATAATGATGATGATATATTTTGTCTGTTTAAAATTACAAGTATGAGTGTGATGAAATATTATTTATAATAAAGATATGTAGGATCGCATTTTTATGTAATTTACTCTGAAATCCGGTCGTGTTATCTTTATTCAATTTTTTGATACGTGTAGCATCTAACAAAAATCAGACTTAGCTGTAATATTATGCCCATCCTTAAGGCTAGACAATATTATTTATAAAGGAGATACACTATTTATATAGTATTTATAGCATAAGATAACAATTCAAAATTGAACCGAAAAAACAACATACATTCAATAGGTAATAATTCATAACAGCAAAATTGTAGGTGCTAATCGTTATTTTTACAATATATGGATGATCATTTCTTGCACCTTTGGAAAAAATAGTAGCAACTAGCGAACAACATACAACCTTCGAAATAATAAGAAAAAAAAAGTTAAAATTTAAAAAAGAAAAATGCGATTTTTGTCATATAATTATTAAATCATTATTATATGACTTAAAAAATATGACATTATATTATGCAATTTGTACAACTGTGTACAGTACTACACCGGTTTAGAGCGATGCGGAATAGGCGCATAGTCATGATCATGATCGTTGTCCGTAGGGCTTGCTGCTGTCATTTCGACAATACTTGGTTTAAGTAGGCAAGACTGTCCTGGCATAGTAAGACTCGAGTTGTTAACACTACCACCCCCACTAATTGTTTCATTCATAGTGAAGCTTTCCTCTGATGAGTCTGATGGTGTGTTCACATCGATGTCCATTGGCTCATCAGAAGAATCCACTTTCTGTACCGTTTCGATTGGAGTAGAATCAATCTGTTCTTTAAGTTTCTCTATTTCTTTTGCCTTAATTACTTTTAGCGGAGGGAATGTCAGATTAGGAACAAATGGCAAACATTCCGGGTTTTGTTTCTCTACAAGTTGCCGCACGACGTTATAGATCTCTTCTCTTTTTCCTTCCCATCGAATTTTTTTCCACTCTGGTATTGCGTCTTCAATAGGGATGTCAAAAGATCTGATGGGTTTTTTAAAAAAACACTCAACGTAATAAAGCGTGAAAATCCCACAATCACAGTGGTTGGGTTGTTGAGGAACATTTGGCATGACACCTGGCATCCATACTTTATTGAAATCTCGTTCTATATTTTTTCGAGTCTAAAATTTAGAAATAATAATTAGAATCATTATTTTTTTATCATTTCATTCAGGTTAATAATTTCACACATTTTATTAAGGAATAATTATCTATGTTAGTACTTTAAACTCCATTTTGAGATATTCTCTAAGGGTAGAATATACACGACTACGTGTTTCTCCTGCGAGAGAGTCTAAAACTAATATACACGGCTGCTTAATTCGAACTTTTCCAACTTCAGATGCTTTGGAGTTTGTTTGGTCAGTGAGATCTAGGTTAGGTACACAATTATCCTTTTGTGAAGTCGAACCTTCAATGTAAGAGAATATGTATTAGGTTTCGATAATTTAGAATCAAATTAAATTAATCTTATAATGTTTAAATAGTGCTTACCACTTCCATTATCACCATTACATTGATCAGTTTTAACAATTGTTTTCATCCCAGCTTTACCCTTGCCTTTGCCTCGTCGCTTATTATAATCAGGGATAGGCTCTCCAGTCTCGAGATTATGAACTCCCATTAAACCAGGATAGCATATTACTGCCATGAACCAGTGGGCACTACATAGAAAAACATAATCAAAATTAGATAATGGTGAAAATTGTTATTCTTAAATGAATCGACTCACTTTTCATTGATGGGTATGAAGATAAAATCTTTCTCAAAAATATCTACTTTTTTGGTCCATCTCTTGACCCGCGCATGACGCTTCTCAGCATTGCTGAGGTTAGGATCCTCCTCATTGCCAGCTCGGCGTTTAGGCCTGGTCGTCAGTCTCTTATAGAAAAAGGTAGAGAACATGTATGTTCTTGCTCGGTCTGCTGGACTAAGAATTTCATGCTCAATATACCGCATCCAAAAATCAAGTATTGAGTCATTTAAAAATTGTTCGAATGCCAAACAGAGTACGTCATTTTGACAAATAGCCATGCCTTCATAGCTTAGCAGTCTGTAATAAAAAATAATCGACATTATTCATACGACAAATATATTCACACCAGGCTTCAAAATCAAATACACTTCATTTAAAGCCACTTACTGCTTGTTTTCACTACAGTCCACTTCTATCAGTTCCGCATCAGTTGTTCCAACACCAGTAGAAACAACCACATGATCAGTAGTTGATGTCAAGGAAGAGCCCTTGGGAGGAACAGTACCTGTTGTCTGAGTTTGACTTTTTGTAATTACTTCTATATTATTTGAAACATCCGGTGTAATCTTCATTAGCAAGTCATTTGCTCTTATATAATCAATTTCTTGAAGGATTTTTCCATACGTAGTTTTCATTACACCTACATCTGAGTCTTTAAACTCATCAGCAAGAAAGGTAATGTACTTCTGACACGTGCCTAAATAATGAACATGAAATTATTGATTTTGTATCAACATTTGCAATATTATAAAACAAAGTTAAGTACTAATGATGAATTCTACCTCCATTTAGATAACAGTAGTACGGACTGTTCGAAGAATCTTCAGCTAGACCTAGTTTCTTTCTTAGCCAAATGGCATACTTCGGTCCAGTGTAAAGGAATACTACTGGTAACCTTTGGCGAAAATGCGCCGCCATGTGTAAGATTTTATCAGTGGGGATAGCACATTTTATCAATTGGGTTTCTGCAAAAAAAGATTTTATAAGTATTATTTAGTTATTTATTGGGTTCTTTGCCAAAATAATGCCACTTTGTTCAAATTGATAAAATTTAAACTTACTCTTCTCAGCATGAGGAAGAGTAAAAATTATTCCTTTTTGGTGGAAAACCACTTTAAAGCTCGGTTGCACACCAGAAGCTGCCACATTTTTGTAATCCCCAATTCGAATCGACCGACAAGCGACTGTTGTGTAAGAGCCTGATGGTGCCGACGTGCCCATCATGCTTTCAATCGCTTCGATAACTATACAAAAAGAAAAAGTTACAAGATTACATTCCAATTCTAGCTGTTCCACAGCGTACAGTCACCAGTTATAAGTTAATAATAAAAAAATAAACAAGTATTGAAAATCTCACCTTCTTCAGGGTCTGTATCTGATTCAGGCCGCAAAGGGACAGCAGGCGTTAATGGAGTCATATTGAATATTTTTTTAGGTGTTGATGGTTTGACAGAACCACTATCAGTTATAGGATTACCTCTCGGATTTTCCACATCAACTCGCAATAAATTTATTTGCAAGGATTTCGTAACTAATGGGTTTCCAGACTTAGAAGGGCTTTTGGAAGATGGACTACTGGTTGCAAGTGCAACTTCGTTTTCAGGTTTGAGAATTTTGGCCTTTGGTTCGTCTTCTTCGTCAGATGATAAAACTATACATTCCTCAAGGCGTCGCCCACCTCCTCGTCTTCTAGGAGTTGTCGTTGTTTCAGATTTGATTTTCCTCGTATGACCCCTTTTGAGTGTTTCCTGCTTCACAGAGTCGGTTTGACCTTTGCTGACGACAGGGCTCGAAGGAAGAGAACTACTTGTCTATAAAACCCAAGTAACTTTTCAAACAGTGTAAAATAAAATTTGAATAAAAAAAAAACGATTTAGAGTTTGTTACCATCGGAATATGAGCCTTTGTACCCCAATTGTCTTTGATAATCTTGGAATCGTTTGGGATTCTCGATTTGCACCTAATGCATTGATGTAAGTCATCGGTGCAAATACCACAATGTGTGCAAATGTGTACAAAACCTGCAATAAAACGAGGTCGCGTTGGTCGGTCTTCCTCCTTGATTTGCTAAAAGTTAAAAATTAAATACATTAGTAAAATATACAAACGGTGTAAAAGTGCATAACCCCAATGATGGATCCATAAAGAAAATGAATAGTAACCACACGTGGTGTGATGACATATTTTATACCATATACTCATTAAAAGAATAGAACAATTTATCAAACAAAGACTATACCTCTTCAGGCTTGGCAACAATGATCTGCTTTGACTCTTCAATTTGATGAGATGGATCACTTATTTGTGCTATATTGAGTGTATTTTCTACAAGACCTTCATTTCCCCCCAACTGTGCCGGTATTGTACCTTTGATTGGAATATCATGGGTTTGGAAAGTTTGCTCAGCCTGTGTCAGAGGTTGAGAAGTTTTTGAATTTATATTACTAACAGGACTTGAAATATGACGCACTGGAGTTCCAGTTATGGAAGAACAGTTGCTTACGTTCTGTAAATCTTGCGAAGATTGTAAAGAGCTATTGTTCTGAGAAACAGGAGAAACTTGTGAAACATTTACGTTATAATTGGATAGCTCATTTATATGTGCATGATTTGATTGATCATACATGAGGCTATTATTAGTCTTAATAATTGATGTGCCGGGCACATGAGAAGCTACATCCAAAATATTATTTATCACATTCACTTCTTGTACTTTCACTTTCGTCTGCGGTTTTGGTTTAGCCCTTGACTTTTTCAGTGGTACAGTTGAAGTAACAGAGACAGCTGTTACTGGTGCTGAAGGGGTATTATCAATCAATGCCATCGGATTTATTTGATTATTATGCTGTATTTGAACATTATTATTATCAATGACCACCGTAGGAGATCGAATATTATTAGTATTAGTATGTTGCACGGTCGGAGAATTTATGCCGATTTGTTGCTGTTGATGTGAAATAAATGTCAATGGCATTTGAGACTGAGGGGGTTGTAAGGTGTACACGATATTGATTGGACCTTGCTGGTTAGCATAATTAGATTGCTGAACGGATGAACTAATACCTTGAGGACAAAAAACTCTTGCGTTTTGATTACTGGGAAAGAGTTGAACTTGTACAGGATCAACTGAAGGGGCTGGAGCCATTGGGGCGTAGGTAGTGAAAGTGAAGTGATTGCGATTCTCGGAAGCAGGTTGAGCGTGCAAACTTCCATCACTTTGAAAGAAGCAGTTATAAAATTGATTATTTTGCTGTTCCATTCCGTTTTCTGAGGGAGGCAAACTACCTAAGTATGTTTTGATGTCAACTTCGTTTTCAGAAGAAATTTCAATTCGTCCGGCTTCGATGCTTCTCTGAATTACCGTTCGTTGAATTACATGAACACGTGTTCCGTCTTTTTCAACTATATTAAAAATAAACAAACATTTTTAATTACTCATTAGTTTCAAAACAACTGCATTTAAATGTGATCATTGCAATTAGTATGCTAAGAGAGCATACCTTGTTCCACAGGGAATGCACAGTAGACTGGAGACGCTTGATCTATACGAAGCAGCGGATGCCTGATTATCAAAGTATTTTTAGGAATTATTAAATTATTTGCGGGTATTGAGTCTTGAACAGGGTTAAGATCTGCGTTTTTCAAAAGCAAAGTGGTCAAATTATATTGTAGGCTTTCCTGATTAAGATTCTCAAAATCAGAACCCAATAAAACCCTGCAAAACTTTTCTCCGTTTGACGCTAGAAGATTTGCGGCGAGAAAAGCTGGACTTTTTTGTCTTTTGTTTTTATCAAGCTTACAGAACCTAAGGACAACACTTCTTGGTGGCAAAACTGATATATTTCTCCGTTCGTCTGGCCAACGGTAAATTGTTGATGGAATGTAGAAAGGTTTTTTGTCAGCTGCCTTAGAGGAGGGTAAAAACCCAAATCTTATACAAGATTGCTGGATTGCGTTCTTAGATATGGACTTTCGAACTACTTTCTTTTTTGGTGCGTTCTTCTCTACAACGATTTGAGAAGTTGATGCTTCTACGAGTGGGTACGAGGATTGTACTTCAGTCACTGTAGATCTTGGCAATCCTTTGGGGTCAGTCTTTCGAGCCCGTCTATATACACAAAAGAAATAATTAATGATTATTTGATAACCACGTCAGAATAGTTTATTTTAAGCTTTAAAGATTACTACAATATCGGATAAGATGCATTACCTTCTGGACTGGCTTTGTGGGTTCGGATTCTGTTGTGATTTTTGAGACTGGTTTGCAACGCCAGCAGGACTGGAAGCTTGCTGTTCAACCGCTTCTGCTAGAACGAAGTCACTCACTTGTGAATTAGTCGCTGAAAAAACCTGAGGTTGCGGTTGCAGCAACTCGTTTTGCGACTGATAATATTGATATTCCACGCAAGATTGTTGCTCTTTTTGAAAGTCCAGCTGATTGTCACTTGCAATAGGATTCGACGGATCTGCAAGAATAACTTGGCCGTCTTGCACTATAAATTCGGTAGAATAAAGTAGCTGACCGTTTGCTTCATCCACAGCAGAAGGATTTTCAAGATTACCACTGCTAGAATCGTAAAAAATTGATTCGAAAAGCGGTAGCTGATGCTGTTGGTCCGCAATTTCCCCCCCTGCAACCCCTTGAGGATCAAGTATCAGTTGTATCTGATGATGTTCCGGATGAACTGGATATATACTGTTGTTAAAGTTATTATATACAGCTGTGGAATTTGATTCTTGTAACGTCCTTGTCGATAAAGATGGGGAGCTTGTATGGGTATTATTATTAGCAGAAGTTCGGCCTTCAATCTCTCCAACCCTTGCTGCATTCATTTCGCTTGTGACGACCGAATTTTAAATTCAAATTTTGATGACGGTGACCTTTTTCTAATAAAGGACGCTGTGGTTGATCTAAGACTAAAAACACATACAAAAAATTATATTAACAATAATTTAGAGTTGCCCACCCACAAAATTTTAAGGTTGAAGGTTACCATAAAATACAGTCATATCCAGAGCACACAAACAAAAGTCCAGTTAACACAACAATGTAACACCAGTCACCTTGTAATTGCTTTAGTGGCTTTTTAAGTATACTGATAATTTCACATTTCTGAGTAGAACCAGATCTTGTTGCTTAAATGGCTGAATCTACTAGACATCAGTGACAATTATTATGGATTCCTAAAATAATACATACAAATAACAATCAAGCAGTTGCAATGGCAGTTTGGCACTTACAGTTGACAGTTTGCAGTCAGCAGTTGGTTATCAAATATTCCTCAGCTTTGTCCCTTGAATTTACCTTTGTTTGACCTTCAACCTTCGAAACTTTACTTTGAGTGAGCTTCTTAACTTTGAAAGCTCAATTTACTCGCAGTTCACAGTTCAATACAATACACTTCACAATACACAATACACAATATCACAATCAAATTAATGTTGAATTTATGATGGAAAATCCAAGTTCAAATCTTAAACCACAACACACAAGGCTTTTACACGAAATTTAATGTTCAAGTTTATTGATTGTAATTTTTCATACTTCACTTCAAAAAATTTCAAAATTACACCAGAAAAGCAAGTTAACTTTCACTCCATCACACACTCACACGGGGTCCATAAAGTTTATCAGTATGAGCATACACACAATAACTCGTGCTCGTGGGACTTTACAACACAGACAACAATAATGCACAAAAAGTTTCATCAGTTATCAGTTAATGTTGATTGTGTGAGATAAATCACACGCACTGGATTATCACATTATCAGTTGTCTCGTGCAATTAATAAATCACTCTTCTGAACATCTTTATTTTTAGTGATAATAAATACACACTATGAATGAAGTAGGTTAAACAATTATTTTTCACTGAAAATACAATAATGTTTGATCTCAGAGCGGGGTGCATTCTCCAATCCTATCGCTTTTCTATTCAGCCTGCAAAAAATACTTTCTTTATACAAGAATCTTGTTCACGCGTTTGGTGGCGCTGTCTTATTAGAATTCACTTTGTGTGTCCTCTTCTGTCTCTTCTGGTCGGTGGTGACCAACTTGAGACAGTTTAGCTGCACGCACTTTGTGTAATCTCTATTTACCCCTGCAGTTGTCTTCTTTGATTTGAGGCACTTTGATACATCACACTAGATAAAGAATTATTTTATGCCAACAATAGAATGCATTTTGCTAAAATAAAATGTTAAGATCGCTGATGCTGTTATAAATACAATGACTATTTTAAAAATATCACTTTCATTTCAAAATCAAAAATTCTAGGCACACTCCAGACTCCACAGACTCCTGAGACAGAATAGAGCTGATGGAAACAACTACTTGTTTAAAAATCATATTTTGATTGAACACAATAATAAAAATAATAATAGTTGAAAACTTACAAAAGTCCTTTATTCTTAGAACAAAAATATACCAAATACAAATTCCTAATTGAGCATAAACCATTATAATTGTATTTTTCCTCATGATTGTTGTACATACTTCCTATAATAATTAATTATGTAAATTATCAGAAAAACAGACTCGTATGAAAGTATCGACTAATTCGTACACATTCGACCTTCTAGACATAATATAAGAAAAAGAAAATGAACAAACGAAACGAATACAACTATTTTAAGGTATAATCCGAATTGGCTCTTTGAATTACAAAATTACAATAGACTCATGAAAGACATTTTACATATTTTTGTGCGATTTACAATTACATGGTAATGTATTTCTATACTTTTAGTTATTGCCTAACAATGAGAGGTTATATATTGCAATTAACCAAGTAAAGTTATTTATACTGTGTGATGAACTAGAGGTATGGCACTTTCATGACTTCATGAAACACAATTGTAATAATTATTCCTGTCTTTTTGAGTAATAATATGTAGAGTTCCGGCAGACATTCAACTCCTTTGACATGAAATCAATTTGAAAGCCTTCCTTACTGGACTGTCCAACTTTCATAACCTAGACATGATTGGATTTTGCGTTTCGAAACTTTTTAGAAAGTTCAAAACTGTTTCTCATTAATGTGACGATAAGACTTTCTGAAAAATGTTTATATCAAAAAAACATTTTTACAGTTTCTCTTTAAAAGATTTTGAAGCAAATCAGCAAGTTAAAAAAGGATAGATCTAGATAAATAACACAGAGTAGAGGATATGAGATGAAGAGATGAGAGTGCTTTTTAAGAGCCCGTGAAAAAAAATTAATTTGAGCACCTGGTTTTTCTCAATCACCTTCCTTTGTCAATGTCATTGGCATGTAAAATCGAAAATTAACATTATTCTGTCTACTTAATTTTCATTTTGAACTTGCTCAGCGGTTTCAACTGACTAGCTGGATATCCATACACCGACACAACAGTTATTAATAGTAAACCAAGAAAAACGTATTCGATGATTCCTTCAACAAAGCAAAATCATACCTACTTAAAATAAAATAAACGAATTAAACACCGATATAACGAAGCGAATGCCGTGTCTGCCAGCTTTCGAATGATGTCCCACTCTCCCACTTGCCTATGTTATCATAGATTTGTGTGAGGTAAATGGTCATGACCCTTAGGGGTGGTCCGATTGACCCCGTTTTCGAACTTGACCTGAGATAGGATCCATATAGTATGTGTGCCAAATTTGAAGTCAATCGGTCAAAGCGTTCGAAAGTTATCTGTATTACGGACAGACGGACGGACGGACTGACAGAGCATTCTGCATTCACATAAAGAAGCATTCGCTTCTTAATAACTAGATAACATTACTTTTACCTATTTTTGAACCTGTCGAATGAAACACGATAAACAAAACGAATTATTATAATATATTGTATATCAGTAGAAAAATATCTTCCCGTGATGTTGAAAAAATAGTCAACAACTGCGATGCAATAGTTTTGGAAAAAGTTAGATTATCGTCAAAATTATTTTCGCTTATTATTTGTCGAGCTCTGTCTATCACTGACATTTTTAGAAAGCTGTTTATGTCTGATATCCAAAGAAATGCCTGCACTTGTTGCGGTACCAGTTTCTTTCTTCGGCCATTTTGACCTCGGTTCATCAGTTCTGTGGATGTCACCCTGTGCAGACAGTACGGAAAATGAAATGTGATTAAAAGTGTTGATTTTCTTTGTCTTTTTATTTCAAAATTAGAAAATAGGGTGTGTTTATTTTGAGAGGTATTTGTTCCTATAACTTACACTTCGTTTCTGCGCAGGATTGGGCGTTTTCGAAGCTGACGATAACCCTGAATCAGAAAGGTCCAAAATTCCTTTTTGAAATTATCATAATAGTCCTTAATTACATTATTTTTTCTATAGTAATTGAATTGGACTGAAATAAAATTAAGCAACCAACCTAGGCGAGTAGCAGTCCCAGGAACTTTTGGCAAACTGGATCGAGCTGTTTGATCAAAAACTGGATTTGAGCTACTAATAAAGTTGAACGGGTTCTTTCCGTCTTTATTGTTATGGCTCCTGGATGCAGTCATTGTAGGCTGTTGGAAAAAGGTCATAACATATCAGCGTGAAAATTTTAAAACACACTTTATTGATAAATTAGAGCTTGAATTTTTTAAAAACCACATATTACATATATTATTACACATATATGTCGTAGGCGGTAGGCAATTTTGATAATTAGGTTTTATTGAATATTGCCCTACAGTTTAGAAAATTATTCTCTTGTCGTAGGAAAATTAATATTAAAAGACTGTGCTTAAAAGTTCAAGTTCGTAAAGTGTTGAATATGAAAGCCAGATAAATCCTGAGTATGATGCCTAAAACTTTCTTTAGTTGCATTGGATAGATGTTGTAAAATAATTCGATTTAGAGTTTGTTACCATCGGAATATGAGCCTCCGTACCGCAATTGTATTTGATAATCTTGGAACCGTTTGGGATTCTCGATTTGCACCTAATACATTGATGTAAATCATCGGTGCAAATACGACATTGCGTGCAAATGGATACAAAACCATCAATAAAACGAGGTCGCGTTGGTTGGTCTGCGTCGTTGATTTGCTAAAAGTCGAAAAATTAAATACTTAGTAAAATATACAAACGGTGCAAAAGTGCAAAACTCCAATTATGGATGTACAAAGAAAATGAATGGTAACTACATCTACATGGGGTGTGATGGCATATTTCATACCATACACTCATTAAAAGAATAGAAAAATAATTTATCAAACAAAGACTATACCTCTTCCTGTTTGGCAACAATGGAAATTATCTGGCTTTCATATTCAACACTTTTTTAACTTGAACTTTTAAACATAAGTCATTAATTAATATTCATTTTCTGAGGACAAGAGAAAAATTTTCTAAACTGCCTAGGCAATATTCAATAAAACCTAATTATCAAAACTGCCTACGACAATATAGAAAGAAGGGAACGAAAAATTATTTTAATTATTACTCTTTTTGTTAAAGGCGACATTGGCTCAGATTCATCTATTGACCTATCCTTGATTGGTTTTACATTAGAAGGAAAAACTATCTTGCATTTATCACAGCGACGTAGATTTTTAGACGAGTGACCACATTTCGAACACGGAGAAACATAACCGTATATGTGTTCCGAACCTTCCTATTTCAAAAATTCAAAATAATGATTGTTAGGTTGAGAACGCGTTCACATTACTTAAGAAAGGTATATTATAAGAAGTAAAGTACTACATTCCACTCAAGAGGCGGTGTCGGAGATTTTTTGCGGTTGTCCCTTGTATTTGACTCATTGATACCATTCTGAAGACTCTTTGGTGCTGGTGGTAAAGGAACAACATCCTCATCACTATCGGACAGATCTACAATTTCAAAGCGTGCAGGTGGTATTGGTTGAGACGCTTTAGCTTGAACGGGATGACCACCAGACTGTTTTACCATACCGGATTGACTAGAATTTTCTTGATTTGGGGTTTTCTTTCCTAAATTTTCAGTAACTCGGACATTTCTTTCCTGTCGTTCAACTGGTTCACACCGTTTATTGTCATCAACGGAAAATCTAACCTAAGTATTCAAAATCAAAAGCAGAAAAAATTAGTCAAACCTTGAGCATTTCTATTGCTTAAAAAATATCCCGACTATTTTTTATTTCATACAATATTTTCAGCGAATACGTGCTGCTTCATGCCTCTTTTTTTGAGATCAACTTTAGCTTCCAAGAACGCATCAAGATTCGTTTGAAGATCCTCAGGTACACAAATTTCACACTTTTTCAGTGCAGGAAATGATACTGAAGCAATCTGCAAAATGCTACTAATCTTGGACTTCATAACTGCTTTGTCGTTCTCATCATATGTTTCGTATCGTACTTTGTCAAACCCAAACGTTAGAGCCTCTACCGCATTTGCTTGCACAGCGGTCATAGTACTTACAGTGGTATTTGACTCAGATTTATCATCAATATCACAGACAAAACAGCAACGTTTACCAAATCGAACTTGTTTCAAGTTTGTAGCAAAATTTAGCATTTTGTAAACAAAATCTACAGAGCAAGGGCAACTGAATGAAATATCTCTTAAACAAGAGGAATATTCAATATCGCTTAAAATTTGGTTGGCTCCCACATGTGTGACTTGGAGTATTTTTATAGTTACAGGTCGGTTTGATGAGCGCTCTTCGTCAATTACTGTATCTTCTGGGCCAAAATTAGCCGAAAAACGAAGCTTTTCTTCATACGGCGATACCAAACTATATTTTATCTGGGGCTTAGCATATGTGGGATGAATAACTCGTAGTCTCTTTTCTAACTGATACCCCTTGTCATTCCCGGTGTTGCTTTCACGTTCGCCCTTTAAAATACACACTATTGTTAAGAATCTTAACTTGTTAACTATATTAAGATTATCAAAGGCATTATCCTAACTTAAGATAACGCCTTCTCTATATACTGAATAAAAATAAATCCCAAACCTGCTCTACTGGGATGGTATTGCGTCTTCGACTTATGCTAATGGCAGCTGGCACTAGTTCATGTTCAGCTTCTGGTGGAAACGAAGACGTTTCCTCTACATGCTCTTGCTTCACAACTGTTGGTTCAACTTTCACGATCGCCTTACCTGGCTCTTGTTTGACTACAACTGCATTAGCTTTCGCTTTACTTTCGGGAGGATTATATGAGGATGGGGCTTGGATAATTTTCACGTCCTTCCCAAAAAGAGTCTTACAATTAGGGCACTGAGTTATGTTGTGCACACATAAGCTACAGTTAGGACATTCTGCAACATGACCAGCTGGTGGTGGTTTTAAGAAGGGTTGAGGTCCTGAGCTTGACTGTTTCATCATTTACACGAAACCAGACAATACATTAATTACTTACAACGTTACAATTTTAAATAGAATACTGAATAATACTCAATCGATTCGGTGTGAAACCAAGTCAGGTTAGCACATAATGTTGAATTTCACCTGGGATTGGGAATGCACTGTTACTTTTTCTTGGTTCTGATTGTTTGGGACATTAGTCAGAGTAGTTGCCCTTGCACTATTTTTGGACCCTTCACTGGATTTTGAAGTCGAAGATTCCATTATTCATACAGTTGACCCGCCACAGAGACTTGTCAAATCCCTGCCTTGCCTAAATGAAGGAAATCAGAAAGAGTCAAGTCATAAATACCAAAACAAATTGGCCACTGTAAAGTTTTGGTTTTGCATCTTGATTTTCTTAATCTTAATCGTATTAAATATTATTTTAAACCCTCCATAGTACACTGACTGTTTTTACTAAAATTGGAACGGACGGGAGTAAATTCTTTCCAAAAAAGGTTGTTCTTTATTTTAATCTATTCTAGACATAAGGAAAAAGGTAATCTTTTCTGTAGGGACGTTCTTCTCATTAATACTATAGAAAAAGTGCGTTTCATATGAATAATATCTAGTCCTTACGTGGGTTTTAGGGTATAAGGAAGTAACTTGAGACACACACAAAAGTGATTGACTTTACTTACTAGTTACTACTACTTTCTACATAATAACTGCCAAAAGCGAACAATTCCAAAACCTTACGATAATTAAACTGCACTGCATAGTTATCACATAAACAAGGAAGAAGCAAAATCAAAATACGAATACAAAACTCACCGGTCAATTGCTGCTTTATTTCGTAGAACCGTATTTGTTTACTAATTGGATTATTTGCAAGTTGTAAACCACAAACAGCAGCTCAGTCATATGGACTGCTGACAATTTTAATAGATCACCAGCAGCCTGCGGCAGTCCAGCATCACGGTCAACAGCTCATTTGAGGTCAGATGCGCTTATCAATTTTTCTTTTCGTTTTCTGTAAATTCTAAAACACATGAAATGATGTTAAAGACCGGTAAAATACTTTGAGCTTGTGAGATATGTAAATTTCATTCGACCCCCAGCAGCAGTTTACAGTATGTGTACAGTATAATTGCTATGAATTAATTTTTTAATACCGTTTATCGATTTATACATTTAGAAAGATCATTCTAAATAGATTAATTTCCTTTTATAAAATTGTAACACAAACAAGTAACAAAATACAATATTTCAAATTAGTGAATTTTCAAATGAAATGAAAAAGACAAATGATCGTCCTGTTTTTAAAGAAATAGCTTAGCTAAGCAAGCAAACCCAAAACATATATGTAAAGTAATTTCAAAATTATATGAGGATTTAAGCTTCTTTGCATACAATTTCATTTCCAAATTTTGCACTGGCACTTAAATTGTGTAGAAAAGCCTGGCCAGGCTTGCCTTTGATCTGGGTATGGTGAAAAATTTCCGGGTACTTAACTTACTTAAGTACCCCGATTTACAAATGATTGTCCGGAGTACCGACAATACTAATTCCCCAAATCTGTCCCGAATAGTCCCTAATTAAACTATGAGTTATAAATTGAATTAGCAATGAATAAGGATTGGCATCATTCATTGTGTTAACTTTGACAATCAACGATTATGAATTAAAACACCGAGTAGAGTCTCTACCTTCATTAAGGAAGTAACACACTGTCTACTGTATGTAGAGTTGTAGAACCAGCAGTTAACATTTCAATTTGTGTGTAGTTGTCTAAATATGCATTGCATTTTCCATTGCACAACAAATCGAAAAAATACAAATCCTAACAATCAACATAATGTTCAATTTCAATTCTAAATTCATGCTTGATTATTATTTTGACGAGATCGTCAAACACTGCAAACTGGCTATATGGCTGACTGACAATGTCTGGGGTACTCACTTAGCCTTATTGTGGGTGGACTAATTGGAAGTGACCATAAAAACAGACTGGTTTTCAACAATACAATACAATACAAATTTGAAATGAAAAATCTAAAATCAAAATCATACCTATTGATTATTGACTCTGGAATTTAATAGTCCAGATTTTGGGTTGACCTATCACCCTATATAAGTGTCCCCAGTTTTCATGAGATATCATACGGTCTTGACTTGGTTCCTGCCTGTTGATTTATTACATTATTATATTGTCTATTGGTAGCCAAAAACAAGATTCCAAACATCAAAACAGAAAAACATAAGCCTTTTAAGTTTAACAAGATAAATGAGAAATCATAAATCAGACATGCATAATCAAAGTATGAAGAGAAGACTGAAGGATAACGCTTAATGCATGAGATAACTACTCCACACAAGGCATTATTCTACATTCAACATTACATACTTTCAAAACGCAACACGTAATAACTGCATACAGAGATACAGATAACAAACAACCAATAGCACATACAACGTATAAGTTGTCAGTCACAAAGCACAATACTGTTGACCGCAATGAACAACCATTTCACAGTTCAGTGTAAACAAAGTGCAAAGTTCAAAGCTGTGAAAGCACCAATTTGCAATCAACAATTACAATAACGACAATAAGCCGCTCGTATTGTACACACATTCAATATACATACACATACATTTGCGAATTGGTGATTGAAAGAAGTATTTTATGCCAGGCTTTCTCGCCAACACAATTCACAATTCACAATTCAAATGCATAATATAGTCGAACAGTTCGTTTCTCACCATAATCCGTAATAGAATCCGAATCCA
>JAQGAA010000348.1:0-24440 GCA_034696425.1 Isotoma viridis
AGGTTTGTGTGACGTGATAGCTTTTTGAATTAAAAGAGAGTTCTAGTTAAAATTTGAAATTGGACTCACACTCTAGCCAAAGCCAATTGAACAGCATAATGATTATTATCTTCTACCATTCTTTATGTTCAGAAAATAGAGCATAATTTACCAAAAATCATTATATTCCATGACACAAGGAATCATATCTATCTTTTGCCATCAAATGACTGTGCCTCTGTGAATGAGTGAATCATATGGGACGATTATAAGAAATGCAGCTTCATCAAAACAAGAGAAACAATGACCTAGGTGGATTAACTTGGATTGCGTAATCAGTTACTTGAAAAAAATTCTAATAACAAGTAATAAGATTATGGTGGTGGTCGAATGGTTGAGTTGCAAACTGCATGTAGTTTCACAGTAAATGAAAAGACGAAAGTAGATCTTTTACCTTGAGTATAATTTTCTTTACCGCAACAATCACAACTTCACTACCAAAGTATGTGTGAATAAAAGTCGCACAATATTCATTTCCCTATAAACTAAAATAAAAATATCTAAAAAAACTCCGTGACATTTCGGTTCCTTTGTTACTGTTCATTTCACATGAGACTATTTTAACAGTGGGTATAAACTCATAAACCCCATGCCTCGTCTAGAGTTGCTTTGTGCTATATAACTCATACTCCTACGCACATATCTGTTGGCTAAGAGTTGAGGATTTAATTAATTGTGTTTTCCTAGAAGGACGAAGCTCTAAAAGTCGTATAGTGTGAGTTTTATATTTACCTATACCCGTAGTTGTCTCGGGTCATATGTGGTGATTAAGTGAACTGAAGGCTAAAACATTAGGGTGAGTAGTGGGTCAACTATTCCAGGCCCTTTTTAACCGTAAAATCTGCATCGACCTTAAATTAAAGACTTACATTTATTTGCTTTTATCGATGATGGAACGTGTATTATTGAAGTCCGCAGTATGCAGCTTTTAGTGTAACCCAATGATTGATAAGAAACTGTAAAAAGATTGAAAATTTTCTAAGGATGCCACTTATAAGAGGTGCCAACCCAAATAACCCTCTTTTCCTTAAAGGTGGAATCGAATATTATAAGTGGAATACCCATATGAGTTGTGAAGATGTGATGCATCTGCGGATTTACTTTGAGCCAAAACTTCGGTACACAATCCATATTCACCCACCCACACTCGTTCCAGCTAAACATCTACTAAAGCAGAAAAGAAGTTTATAATGGCTATCATATGAAAGTACTTGGAAAAGTACACTATGCAAGATTTTGATCAAAACCTTTTCTAAGAATAAATCGAGATGCCGTTAAGTTTCACGAGTAGCCCATATGCCAAATGAAATGTAATGTAATGGGAGTTTCCCATGAAATGCGATAAGAGACTAGGATTTTTAGAAAGGTAAGCTAAATCGTCATCCAATGTTGGACATGATTGGTGATTTGGATTTGGGACACTTTTCTAGGAATACGATATTTTGCATTTCTTCGAACTAACGAAACACCCCACTTGAGCTAAATATTTTTCATAAAATCAAACAGGAGTGCCCAGTTGCCAGTTGTTGAAGTATCTATTCATTTTCATATAACAAAGCACTGTAAAATTTACACCAAAGACATAAAACAAAACTTATCAAGGTCTTTAAGTTATCATTACCCGAAAAATTTGACCTAGCTTTCGCAGAATTATTGCGTACCATATGCTGATTTGCATTTACTGTAATTAATACCCTGCGCCTGCAAGTAACTCAAATTGCATTTAAATCTTTTCTAGGTCATCGCAACATCATCACAACACAACAATCACATTACATTACTGCGGAACTTTAAACAATTCCGTGTTGGTGATAGCTTAATAAAATATCAAAAACTTAATGCAAATAACATCATTTGATTTTCAAAAATATGACTCTATTAGATTTATTCTTAATCAGTGGATTCCCTTTTTATAGCATTATTTACTGAATTTGGTAATCCATTTCGAAAGAAATGGATAATAACCACACAGTAGCATTAAACCTCTATCAACCATCAACACGAGTATTTTTAACAAAACGTACTATATTATAAATATTTGGGTACACTATGATATGATAAAATTATTCACGGACTACGCGTTAAATCTAACATGTAACCGCTAATGTATAATAAATATGAACGAGGTGAGGGTTAAGGATATAAGATTACCTTACCAGATTCATTGAATTCGTCCCTGAGTTCATTTAAATGCACATTTCATTGTGATTGGTTTTAGTTTAATATGCAATCATGCAAATTAACTATTATTATTACATTAACCCATATTATACACAAAACAAACAAACAATTTGAGTAAGGTGCTTGCATTTGACACTTCTGAAACATGCATGCCATGCCGGGGTTAGGATATCGATTTCTGCAATCTTCGGCTAAATTTGGTTCTTATTGTCTGTCAGTCAAAAATGCCAGTCAAGTCAGTCAATACATAAACTATATGTTAAAATTAGCATTGTCAATCATTATTATGTGAAGTACTGAATTAAAGCAAAGAAGGCTACTTACAATCCAAATTACAATGAAATTAATAAAAAATACAATGCAATATAATGGTTTGTTAGATAGTGTTAGGATAGTTAGGACTAGGAGTTGATTCAGAGGGGTTGGGATGTGGGATTTTTCTAGAAGGATATCTCACATTTATTTTAGCTGTCCAAGTAAGAATAGAACTGTTTATTGAAGATTTTTGCACTCCGGATGGATGAATTCAGATCTTTTATTGCTGTGTAGTGTAACTAACAGCATTACGTGCGGATAAACGCCCTAGACACAGTTATATCGCATTCGTACACAACTTCCAACTTATGACAATAAGAACCATCCTAACACAACAAACAGCCATATGATAATGATAAATAGCATAATACAAACCATACATCAATAAAATATACAGGACAGGAGGTATTTATTAGTTGAGCTGGCATTTTATAGGAAGGAAAGAATATTTGTTCGTGACAGTGAAACCCAAATAGCAGTATTAGTTATTTGCAAAGTTTAAAATTTCAGACTTCACTATTTTCGATGATTATTTTTTTTTTAAATCAAACATTTATACATGAGAGTTGTCATGTCAAAATCAAACCAAACTAATAACAACATAGTTGTAGCTTTGATTTTCAGTCCAGCTCTTGACTTAATTAAATTTTTGTCATATCAAAGAATAGCCAGGACTTGGAACTTGGAACTCATTCGTACATTGACATCTTAGTTATTTCTTAGATTATTATTGTTGCATGAGAATTAGTACTTGCGAGCCCTATTCATCTTCGTTAACTTAAGCTGAAGAAAAGTAGAAAAGAAAAAGAATGCCTTCATCAGACTAATAAGACAAATAATAAATATCAAACTGTGTAGAAAATCCCGACAAGCAAACATCACTGCTGAGCTGCTTGGGTGTATTTATGCAAGTTGTATGAATATTTGAATATAATCGATAACCTCTTCTAGTATTAATTTGGTCAAAATTATTTTATTTGACAGTGCAAGTACAACTTAAGTCGCCTAAATAATAATACCGGGAATTAAGTAAATGATTGGCAAAGATTAAATATGCAAAAGGCAAAAGGTAAATGTAGGTGAACTGGGTTCAACTGAGCTAAACAACGAATAACAACAAGCAATATCAACATTAACAATTACAACATACCCAATGCCAATACCAGCCAACTAGATACTGAATTACTGAATACATGTGAAAGTCAACTTAAAAGCTTAAAGCGAACCCCCAACTATATTAAAAAGTCAAGTTACTAGACAAGCTAACCTAACCATAACCTGGTTTAGGAACGAGACTATATTGTACATACCGATACCGAAATGATGATAATAAAGGACGAAGATGATATCGTATTACTTGCGTAGTGAATAGATAATTTTTGAGCTCGGGCTTTTAAGCTAAAAGTTTAATGAGTATCGATTCATTCAATGAACTGTAGTTTGAGGCTGATTGCCTCTCCACTACCTCTATTAAATTTAATGCCAATAACCAACTTCTTAAATCCCTATCCAATCCTAATCCAACCAATGCAGCAAAATGCTTACTACCTATTTATTTTGTAACCAAGTCCATTCGTCTGACCTAAATTTGGATTACTTTACATATACATATGTATCGTATCAACTAAATAGGTAGTGAGTAGTGAGAAGTTGAGAGAAGGTAATCTAGTAATAATATTACTCTATATTATAACGTTTTCTATTTACTTAATCTATAATAAAATTCATATTTTACACACATTCAACATTAAGTAAAGATTACCATTATCACTACCCATCATCATCGCATATTCCATCTTTTCTGATACTCTTGTAATCTCAAGTCGACACACTACAGAAATTTATTTCGCAACATGGAGTTCGATCCATTAAAAAGTAAAAATTGGCAAGGAGTTCCGGAAATCTTCAAAAGACTTTTTATTTCCTATAACTTCAGAAATCTGCAAGCAAGCCTAGACCTTAGTAAAATTAATCCATGGATGAGACACATACGTTACTTGTTACTACAGCTATTCATTCAATTGAAAAAGTATCCTTCAAAAAAAGGGTTCCGGCTCGTTGAGGTCTATGCTATGTTTTTGTTGTGTGCAATTCTAAGTAAAAGTTCTTTTTAAAAAAAGCTTTAAATCTATTTATAGTGTGTGTGTTTAGCACTACTAGCATGTAAAAATATAATATTGCAAGAATATAAAAGGGTAGGTAGGTGGATGGAGGACACCGTTTTGTGCACTTTTGATGATAATCAAGCAATAAAAATGTCAGAAATTCATTAATTATCTTTCTATTGATGATTCGTAGTTACACATGAAGGAAATTGTAAAACTAGAAGTATTGCTTGGTATGTATTCATCCATTTTCCATTCAACGCGCAACGCTTAAGAATGTTAGATGCATTTTACTAAATTATAAATTATGCATTAAAATATGCTTATATCCATATGTTAAGCCTTCATCATCTTTACCAGAGACTTAACCTAGAGTAAAGGAAGCAAGTTTTTTTTTAAAAGCTTATAACATTATGTGTAGTTGTTAAAGTTTACACGGAGAGTAAACACCCTATCTCATATCATTATTATTATGAGGATGTAAATAATAACTTGACACCTTCCTCAGGCACGATAAAGTGTACAAGTACAAAACATAACACAGTTACAAACACAGGTTAACCATGGACACACCCAAACCGCCACTCATGCTAATTTTGGTTTAAGTTGGATACATCATTAGATAAAAGAGTGTCTGTTGATCTGTAAAGTAAAGGTTTAAAACTGTCTGCTTATGTCTCTGGATCTGGAAGTTCACTATAACTCTTAATGAGTTTTTTTTATTACTGCCTGCCTAGCTAGATACATACATACAAAAGAGGAAACACTTTAGAGTATTGAACAAACTAGGAAGTAATGATAAAAAAGCACCAGCTACCAAACATAAGTGACTATGATTATCTTTATCTATTGATTCACGGTTTGCCAATTGTTATGGATAGATATGTGTATTTTATTATGTGCAAACACTTGCCAGTTGCCACCTTTTCTACATATACTTTTGAATATCTGCTCTACTATTACCATTTTATATCAGTTAAAGTTAAATATAATTCAAGTGTCGAGTCTGCATGGTTGTTTTGTATTCAAATAAAAGAATATAAATAGTAGGTTTGTGTATATTCGTGGTTTCAGGTGGTTTATTATAGTAATAAAATGTATGTGTTTCACTTGACTTGGTTCGTTTTACTTGACCGATAAGAGTCAAAATTGTATTACAATGAATGATCACTTGTAAAGTGTGTGTGATACTTAAGTAATAGAAATAACGATAAGGTATCATTCATTATATTTTTTTAACTATCCTTTGAGATGCATAATCGTATCCGCATCTTGCAGGTCTATCTAAAATTGTCGAAGATTGCGTTTTTGCGTAGCGTATGGCCTAAAGCAACTTCAACAATAATTATAAACATAAAAGTATCTTAGAATTTAATTTGCAAGTAAGTCACATTTTTGCAAGTTGCCATTCATTCATATTAACAAAAGCTTGGTTGCCTTCCCTTGTGAAGTAGTTCTGTGTTCTTATGACGAGTATGCACTTGGCATTTGGATTTGATACACGATAACACGATACACTATAACAACTAACTTAAATTGCAAACTTCATCAGGCTTGCTATCAATCAAGTAACTACACAAGTTGAATACATATATACACATGCATGAAAATAAATAAAAATGGGTTACCTTGATGCCGCTTCTTCCTTGTTGTTTCAGAAGAACATTTTCAGGCTTCATATCACAATGAATGATTTTGTTACGAGCAAGAGCGTCGAGGCATTGGAGAAGTGAATGAGCAAATTTGCGAACTAACTGAAGACTAAATCCCTGGAACTTATTTTTCTTAATTAGCTCGTACAGGTTGAGAGACAAGAGCTCGAAGGTGATGCACGTATGATTACGGAATGTGAAATGGTCACACATATGAATGATATTCATATTGTTATCCTTATCGAGGTCTCGGAGATGTTCCAGAATCCGAATTTCCTCCTGAGCCTGTCGGTGAAATCTTTTTTCATTCCTGACCATCTTGAGGGCCACATGGACATTGCACTTGTGATCAAACGCTTTGACCACTTGACCGAAGCTTCCTTTTCCTATCACTTTGAGGACTTCATAACGGTATCCAACATGATCATGTTGAACATGAATATATGAACCTTGGTCATCATCATATCCATTGTTGTTCGAACTGCCAACAATTCCTGGTCGCTTTTTAGCTCCTAATCCAATGAAATAGACTTCTGGGTAGTTGTTAATCTCACTAATCTCGTACGGCGTCAGTCTTGAGTGGTACAATTTTATCACTTGCTCAGGCGTTACTGGAACTGACTTGTACTTGGTCCGGTTCGGAGTCATCTTGTTTGACTCCCCTGAAAGGGGAGTCGGGGGTCCCACTGTAAAGTCTGCGGAAGCTGGGCGCGCTATTGTTGTCGGTGGCAGACTCTGACTCTGAATCTGTGTGGTTGACACTGACATATGACTATAATTGTTTAGACTCCCGTTTCCACTTGTTCCGTTAGATCCACTTCCGTTCGTACAACTTGTCGGTGGCAACATTGAAGACGTAGATGAGTCTTCACTTCCGTTACTCAAGAGTCTTTGTATCATTCCGACTCCAACTTCCAGACCTACGTAACCTGGTTTTGAAGTAATTAGTGACTGTGGACCTCCTTTAAGAGGTGGCAAATGATGATGACTACCATGATGCGAATCTGGAATCACATGGGGCAGAAATGAGTCCGTTCCACTGCCATTCGAGTCTATTGACCCGTTTGCAGTCCCGTTAATATTACTCAGAAGACTTCGAGTTCTGGATAATGGCATGTCACCAACTCCTTGGAATTTACTACTATTCACTTGAAGGCCCAGACCAGTCCCTCCACTCAGCAATGCTGTGGTTCCACTTGACATTCTACTTCCTCACATACGGCTTGCTTATAAATTACGATTTCTGTTATTTTTGTTAAATTACACTAATTCACTTCCTATTGACTCTTGCAAGCAACACTCACTATTTTGTCACTATCCAATCGTTTCAATATAATCTTATGATTTTTGATTCTTATTGACAATCAAAAATATTACAAAATCAAATCACTATCCAACATCCAAAGTTGTGGGGTTGCTTCAATTCACAATTTAATTTCCAAGTAAGAAACGTTTCAAATTCTACCTTCAATTCCAAATACTGAATACTGCTAACTCGAATGTAACACCACCACTAACAACTTGAGACTTAAAATTGAAATTACTTCCAATTCCACTTTTAACAAAGCCGTACTTCTTTGTACTTACAACTTGCCGTTTACCTGAGAAAGAGGATAAAATCTTAATTTCCTTGATACGAATTAGCTAAACCTTACTTGAAAAAAAATCACTTTCGAGCAATAATAATACTCCCCTATGGACTTAATTAACGCGATTTCAATAATAAGCTATACTCAGCTATTAAACTAAACTAATAAGTTATCTTCATATAGCAAAATCCATCTTTCCAATTAGTTAAGTCAGTTAGGCTGGTCAAGACGACTGGCCAAACTGTATAAACACCTTACACCTTATAGTAGTCAAACTTTGACCGTTTCCTTACACCTTTTTTCTTCTACTAAACTACGTCTACACTCCACACTATGATCGTTGACCGTGACAGCCGTTGATTCCAAAGTTATCTCACTTTTCCCTTTATAGCCTTTTTCCACACAAAAACACTTTTTCCAACTTCACTTTTTAGTTTTCCGAAATAAGTAATAAGTCTCCTTATAGTCCTCTTCCGTCTTATCCAGTCCTATTTTCAAAGAAACTTTAGAAATAAGTCCAATCCAAATGTAACGTTACAGACAGAGTTGTGTCCAATTTGAGAATTTCCAAACAAAGTCTTTAAACTCTTAGTAGAATGTTAAAAGTTAATTCAGTTGTTTGTGTGTTGTGACGAGGAGCTCCTTACACATTTGGTAAATTAATGAATGATTCTTTCTTAAGTTAAAAGATGAATTTTAGATTTACTTGAAATTTTGAAAGTGAAAAGACTCACTTTTTTCAAAAAGATAAAAAATTTACTTGAAATTTAAACTGGTTAATTTTTTGTATTATAGTACGAATGCCTTTTTGGCTAGTGAATAACAGTGTGATTTCACTTGCCGAGAGAGAGAGGACTACAGTCCGGTTCGAAAGACGACTCAGGAGCAACTGGCTTAGTATACAATCCATACCATACTCTTCTCTCCCTTTCTATCTAATATCATCATATTGCATAGGGTTCTATAGGAAAGGAAATCCACCATAACTTTGTATAATAACAACTCTCTGGCTGCACTGTGCTCAAGTCAAGTTTTAGTTATAGAGAAGCAAAAAGCAGTAGTAGCAGTTTGGTGATTGTGTCTGTTGTGTTGTATGCAGTTTGGCTGGTTTACTAAATGAATAAAAAGAAACCCCAACTGAACTGAACTCTCCTCTGAAATAAATGCAATAATGGTATATGAACCCTATTTGAAATAAGCGAAATGGGTACAACAGTATATTCGCCCCAAGCGCATTGCATCTAACGTTGGATTGAAACGAACTAAACATAACACTCACTCACTCGCACTCACACACACAGACACACACACACCACACCAAAAGGTAGATAAACTCTTATCCCCATAATATAGCTAAAAAGACAAGTATCACCATCATCTTGCTCATCATGCGTTTCCCTATGCACTACTGTTAAGTTTCTGCATAACATAGACATGGACTCTGGTGTGTAATAATGTGTAATTTGCTTGTGGGAGAATAAGAAGAAATAGCATTTTAAAGTGCATTTAATTTTAGATATGCCAATTGAGGCCTGAAGTATGTCTTTGTTTTAAATTGCAATGGGATTATGACTTTTCGGTGGGTTAAGGCCTCAGTATACTTTGGGATGGGTATTGGCGTAATGGTTTTTGTTTAAAGGGTTAAAGGTTTATTGGAGAAAGGGAATTTGTATGGGGGTGGTTTGGTTGGAGGCTACTGGGGTTAGGTAAAGAGACAGTATAGTTTTAAAATTGACGACGTACCTGTTTGGGGTTATTAAAATGAAATATCCAACTCATGAATATTAGCTTTTTGACCTTTAAAGGGTTGGGGGGATCGGTATTGGTGTATGTAGAGACGGAGGTACTGTACAATCCCCCACCCTCTCGACCCTTTTCAAAGGCTCGGAACTGCCGGAACTTCAAAAATAAATTCCCATGGTATGCCCAAACGAGACACATGGAAGTTATAAGAACAATAATAATATTAATAAAATACTAAAAAATACAATGCATAGTTCAAATATAGTGTAAAAATCACTTTAGAATCCCCCAGTTATCCTGTCTATATCCGGCCCTACTTTCGAGTTCGATTGGTATGAACCCTAAAACTTAAAACACCGCCTACTAACCCGCGGACTTGATAATGTACTTTTCAAAAAAAATTTTAACATTAGATAATTTAAATAACCTCATCCTTGAACTCGATGAATTTTACAAGAAGCTTGTTTTTATTTATTCCTGATGCTTAATATATAAGTCAAGTACTAGTACATGCATGTCCCAGCTCTCAGCTAATCAATCTTATAATTAAATTTTACCTGTATGTAGTACAATGTAGTTTCATATCATAAATTAATTGCTTATCTATTTATTTTTTGGTCTTATATCTAGAAATGTTATTCATGTCATTGATTTCATTACCCTCTAAGTCCTAGCCGTATATTTTTGTAAATTTCTCATGCCACCATGCCTTATTTTACTTAGAATAAAATATTATAAAAGAATTACTACATTTCTCTTCAACTAAACTTTCTTATCAAACTTAAGCTTTATTTCTTTTGAGGCATAAATTCAATAAACAAATGTAAATTCCTTGGACAATTTGTCAACTCAACTAATCTTCAACATTTTAAAGCCGAATTAAAACTAAAGAAATTCAAAGATTTTTGCATTAGGGTGAACCCAGTGAACCGACTTTTAAACAAGTAAATGTAAACGCCACGGAAGCCGTCGGAAGGACCAAAAACTAAAATCCATCCATCCCCTTCCACAAACGAAGTTCATGGACGACTTTTTCAACTCAGCAGATCTTTTTTGTCAAATCCTCACAGTCAGTAGTTCTTCAAATAGAGGAAGTGAAACCCCCTTCTTTAGACGATTCCAATGAATATAAAATGACCCACCTAAAATATAAAATCTTCAATAAAGTATTCAAATAATATCATTTATCCTAAATCTTTAAAAGAGTTTTCATATTTCAATTTTCAATTTCAATTGCATATGTCTCAATACTACAGACAAAACCTAAAATCCAAATAAAAAACTCAATTATTCTTCTTTTCCATCCTTACACTACACTTGAAATAAAAAATATCAACTCTGAAAAATACAATGATAAATTTTGGATTGAACACTAGTCTTATAATATTATCCTTTCTTAAGTTCTTAATAGTTAGTTTAGTAGTAGTAGTGGTTTGTTCTCTCTGTAAAAGCATCATCATATCTTCATAATAACCTATGCATAGCGGTAAATGCATAGAAAAAGGATAATATTATTTAAAAGTTGTAGAAACCTTATAAGCTTTTGTTGTTGATGCCAGATATGTCCATGGGTTTATAATATTATTAAATACGACCAAACCAAAACGAAGGCAAGGTTCTTTATTCTTGAAGGATGAAGAAGTTTAGAAAAATCATAGCAAGAAGATGTGTCCATTAAAGAAATGGGGTTTTAAAGGTACAGTCACACACACACATGTATTAAACACACTAGTTAGTTCATCATCATCTTCAACATCATCTTCGTCATCATAATATGCATTTGGCTTTTTGGAGTTGCAATGCAGCAAGCAACTATGTAGTACATCTTCTTCTTAATAATAATATAATAATGATCATCATCATCCTTAAGCAAGTTTAAGACGTTCCATTCGTTGGGGTTCTTCTTCTTCTTCCTTACTCACACACACAGATCATGTTGGATGATGAGATCTGTGAGGGGCGTCATTGCCCTCGAAATACATTCACCCTATACTATAAACTTACTACACATGAAACCAAACCTTTAAGGTATATTAGAAAAGAATCAACTTAACTAAAAATGTTCTTATGTACTACTACTACTACGGGTTGATTCTTCTGATGAGATGGTTTGTTTCATGAAGGAATATAGTTTTTTACACAAGGTATATACATAATATGAAAAGATAGATTTGTAAACAGGGAAGATCTCTTCGACTGACTGACTTGCTTCAATTCAAAAAAAGAGATCTTTAAAAGCTGAATCATGGTTTCTTAATACTTATCTTTAATGATGAAGAGAAGATGATACAGACACAAGGTGCATTTACTTTGTTACTATAAAGAAAGACCCGAACGAATACTGTGGAGTCGTCCAGGTGCATGGATTCATGGTATTATTTGGACGAATACCTTTTTAAACTCTTTGTACCTTATACTTAAAAGAAAATTTGGCAGCTGATTTTTATCCTTATAATATGCATGCATTGTTGAGCTTGTTAGTTTAGAATATATCTGTTTATTAAATTCGTGTTCTTTTACTTTGTTTTCTTTATTTGCAATTTGCATTAGTAGAGGTATGATTTGGTTAAAAGCTTTAGGATTTTGTTTGTTTTGTTTAACATTTGTGTATGCAAAATCCTTGCGAAATGTATTTTACTTATTGTAATTTATTAAAAGCAAAGTTGGATTTTAGAACTTTAGTACATTTCCCTTCCCCCTGGATTGCATCCAGATTATATGCATCTGCATTTTCTGACGATAAGTGAACTTTCTTTTAGCTCTGGCAAACGGCCCTGATTCAAGAAGTTAGTTAATAATTCAAAGTTATAGGGATACGGCCCTGCTTGTTCCATGTCATTTTTCAACCCTCTCTTTTTACTTTGGTTCATCTGACTGATTGTGAGAAAACCTTTGGTTTTTTATATTGCTTCACAGGTAGGTAAGGGTTTGAGATGTATTATTATCATTATGGCTGGAAGGGGAAAACTAACCCTTTGTCAGTGTCAGTCGGTGAGGATCTGTATGTCTATCCACTTCTACACTACTGACTACTTCGATGTACAAACACCAGCTTCAATAATAATGTCTTCCGCCCCATCATCATCATCATGAATCCATCCTGCTAACTAAATAAAAATATATCGACTTACATTATTACAATGCAATATAATAATAATAATAATCATCATACCTTAAACCTTTATCGACTTTAATATTTAAAGTCTCCTTGGATTTGGCTATAAACTCAATTCATCTCCTAATGATAATACATCATGAGATTTAATCCTTTCACCTGCGTTTCACATCTCTAATCCTGAAACGACAAAAACAATTCTAGCTTGTATAAACCCAATAATAGTAAGTTCATACTTATCTAACAAGTAAATCCCTACATCGCATGAGTCAATGCATAATAATACAGTTTGCTGCTGTAAATTGTAAATTACTCTTGTCACCCGTTTTCCGGGTTTTTCTCCCCTTTTTTATAGACTTTGTCATTATCATTCATAAGATATTGGGTAAAAGTTCCCTTTATGTTACTTCGTACAAGATAACTTCTTAACAAATGCACAAACGATAAAAAAATGAGTACGCATTTTGTTTTCTCCTTCACTAGTACAGGTTATTATCCTTGGGGTTATTTTTTGAAACAACTATTAATAATCTACTCCTTGAAACACGCACTGTTTCAACCTCAGTTTGTTTTTTACTGTGTAAAGCATCAGGAAATAATATTATCAGCAAGTTCCAGAATTAGAGAACAAACTGTGTGTGTACATAGTATTAAGTTCTGTGCAAGTGTTACTAAGGTAAGAAAGCAAACCAATTCCAGAAAGGATTTTAAAATTTAATCCCTTTTATATGAGGGCTAGTATGAGAGCATGACATGAACTACTGCAAGCCAAGGGAACATATTATTATTATATAGGTAATACGTAGTAACAGGAATATTCTAAGAAGAAATGGAAGGTTACTCTTGTATGTAGACGAAATGATATAAATCTGTCCATATTTAATCCAAGTAAGTACAACCACAGCTAATATTATAATATCTTCTATAACCTTCTTCTCAAGTCTACGTCTGGTAAGGTTTGTTTGTGGTACAAAGTCGTATATGTTCCACTCCACCTGAAATGAATTCGAAAATGAGAAGGATTTTAAATTTTAAACCCTTCTTTGTAAAGTCAAGTAAATTTTGAAAGGAAAAGAATGAGATTCGGTTCGGTACTGAACAATTGTAATATTATAATAGGAAAAATCTTATTAGTGTCCTGTAGTATGTATAGAGAGTGCATTTACATGTTATAAATGTTACCTGAATGTTATATTGAATTTTCTATGTGTTTAAATGGTTAGTCTTGTATATATATTCGAAGATTTTGTTAACATGAAATAATATTTTTCCATTTAGTTATAACAACTAGTTATAATTTGGAAGACTTTTCTTGTGCTTCGCTTTTGCTCTTAGTTCATTTAATATAGTTCATCTCCCACATGTCTCATAAAACTGTTTAATAATCCTCTAAATGGAACTTTACAGGGGGAAATTGTAATGTAATTGCGAATACCACCACGGAGGAAAGTTTACAATCTTATTATAGAACAATTTAATGCATTTTAATACGTTTTGAATGTAGGACTTAATTTAGGTTCGTGGTAATAATAATAATATGGATAGACAAGTTAAAAGAACCAAGCCCATCCTCATCCATGACCCAATCATACCCAGAGAGACCAGATCAGACGAGAAGGAAGTCAAGTATATAAAAGATGGTAAAGGTAGATAACCTATGAAGATAAATTGTTAGCTTGTATTTCTTCGGTATTATCAATAGGTCTCTTGCCCTATTAGTATTTAAAGCCATTTTGCCGAGTTATCTTAATCTTGATCTAAAAGTTCAATCTGCTTATCGTTCAGACTCATACAAAAACAAATCGGTTATTTTAAAGTTCCGTAGGATTGAAATATTTTGTATGAAATAGTTGCTTAGATTAACTTGATGAAACATTGAATACTTTATTTTTACATATGGAGATGAAGATACTAGACTGTCAACATGACATAAAATACGTATAAAAGTTTTTTTTTCTTTATAATTTACAATTTACATATACAATTTACATGTGCTGTCAATCACTCCCACCCAAACTGTCGAACTAGGATGTCGTCTTATTTTACAGTAAGTAAAACTTGACAAGACAGTTAGTTATAGCTTAAGCTTAAACATTTTGATGGATGATACTTGACACAGTTTTTCCTATCCGATAATTCAACATTTGAGCAACTACAGGATCTTCTTTTGAGATGACTGACTTGCAGAGTTATAGTCAGTCAAATGAACAGGATAACATTATTGACATGCACACTAGTATAATAGAAGGTAGTATTGTAGGTTTCCAAGACTTGCTTGCTTGAGTTGCATTTCATTGTTGCATGTAATAATGCTGTAATCATTGTTGCAGTGTAATAAAAATTGACTCTTGAATCTAACAAGACTTTCAAACAGAAGTTCATTCCTTTTCTTGATGATGTTCAATTTTAGGTCATAACAAGGAAAGCATTCAAGACCAAAGGACCAATACCTGTTTACACTTCATCAAAGAAACCAATTGCACTATACAACTACAACGATTCCTCATCCCGTCGAGGTTGTAATTTCAGCCCTACTTAAAATGACCTTATTTTAGAAACGATTCTTGTTGTTCTTATTTAGTTTAAATTCAGTTTTGCCTATTGTATAAAATCTGCCGATTTTAAAGTTACCTAGATTCATCACATTCATACACTTTCAAGTTAAAAATGCTATGACAAATGCAACTTAAGCATTTAACTTAATTACAATACAAACCTTTCTTTCCGTTTAATAGAGTGTTATTGTAGATTTAAGGCATAATGTTAATCCTGTAAGGATGTTCAAAGCACCCAAAATCAATGGGCTTATATAAATTTAGGCAATTTAAAAACATCTAACAAGTAGTTGAGTGGATAATGCAATCACATCTCAAGACAATATAATATTAAATTGCCTATTATACTATTATTTTGTTCTCTTGGCAATAATTGTCACTGGATAAAACTAATTTTCCACTAGTTGGCTTAGATATCGAATGTCATTAAACTTCTCTTGAGAAACTAAGACAAAAATGGCAATTAGGGTATTGACATTTTATCAAAACTGCTCCTTCAATCATTTGACTTAGGTATATCTTACACACGAAGTATAATAGGGTGTAAACAGTACAATCTCAATTTACTGCTGTCTGACTTCCTTCATTTTTGTGCATTTTCACTTCAGGTATTATTGGCTTTGGCAAAGTTAACAACTTGTAACTTATAAGCAACTTCCAATATCAAAACTAGCACCACCACTATTAGCGCTAACCGGCAGGGCTACTCTATTGATAATGATTAGTAAAATAAATATGGTTGGAGTCTTTTATTAATATTAAAAATCAGAAAAGCTAGACGTAGAAAATATACGTCCGAGACTGATCTCTGAGAAGCGTGTTTAGTTTTTCTTCTTTTTTTGATTTTATGTTGACCTGAATTTAGGACAGGCCAAGTAAGTAGCAAATAAGTAATAAGAATCAACAAACTGACAGTTTTCAATCATCTTATCATATCAAAAATATATACTTGGTGTTGCAAACGGTAGTCGTCATAATATAACTATCAAGCATCCTATTTTTTGTATACTTTCATATATAAAAATATGGCCCAACTGGATAGAATCCAAAATACTGTTTTCATTTTATTTATTATTATTATTTGTAATAATATTAATATACTTGCCCAGAGCAATGATTTGATTTGAATTTAGTAATAAATTTCTCATTTATTGGCTCTGGGTATTGTTTTTTATTCTACGCTAAATAAATTATGCTTATACTATTCGATTCCCTTATTCAATTAGTTTTAATAATAAAAAAATAGTTTAATAGAGAGAAACGTGAGTATATATCAAGTCTAAAACAAAATAGTACCAATTTAATATGATTTAATGTATCTACCTTAGATTACATGTGGATTGAGATGAACTTGATATTATTCAGTGTTTGCTTTCTATTTATCTATTTCGTAACTCCTAGCCTAGTATATTCGAAAATGCATAATATTCATTCATGTGTATCTACTGTTATACAAAAAGCCTCTTGTACAACTATACCCATTTCAATAATTAAAGGCTTCTTTGAATTTTTGATGATCTAACAAAAGTAACTTTCAATTATTATTTTGTATCTCATAGTCACCAAGATGAAAGCAAAAGTTTGCAAAAACGAAATAAAAACTCATTCAGGCATTAGTTAAATCCAATTGTTCTAGAAAATTATGCTTATTTTCCATGTGTAAAAAGTATTTTCCAATAGTGTTACGAAAAAGAAGTTATTAATTCATAGGAGACAAAGTTTTAAAAAAGTTATTACTCTTTTGTTCATATATAATTAAAATTGTGCCTACATCTAAAAAAATTAAAATATGGAATTATGAATACACAAATCAAATGTTGTATCACCCAATATTAAAACTACTTCAGGCAGAGCAGAAGAATAAAATCTGCAATTAGATTACAATTATAATATTACATCTATGTGAACTAGTAGTAACGTAGTTAATTTTTAGTATTATAATTACAAAAGAGAATAGTATAAAGTATTTTTGTTGAGTTAAACACACATTTATCATTACACATTATTATCCCAAGCTACTCGTTATTAAAGGAAGGAATTAATACATAAAACACAAAGACAAAGTTGTGCCTACGGACGGATTGAAATACAAAAGTAACAGGCAAGAGGATTGGCAATCACTCATGTGAATTGAATTGAGGAATGAACTCGTTTAACTTTCCACTTGACTTATTTAATTCGGTTCAGCTCTAATTTACTAACTGACGATTAAATCACCTCACAAGTTAACCTTAATTTACCTTGATGTCAGTAAAATTTATTTTCAAAGTGTGTTGAATGCTTGTTTGTGCGTGGAAGAATGCTTTTCCTTCCCCACCCTCTAAAACTTGCTAGCATTAAATTTTTGTTGCTAACAATAATATATCATTCATTCTTGTACTAAAAATATTTCACTCTAGTCTTATTAAACTTGAGTGCATTTGTCTTCAAAGAATATAAAAGAACTAAGAAATACTTTATGTTGACAGTGGTGTAAGGTGCATATAGGGTGTAATAAGCATGTTTAGGGCTGAACTCTTAAAAACCCAAGTTGACTGAAGAAGTGGGATTGTTGCAAAGAAAAATTTGTCTAATTTTAGTCATCAAAGAAAAAGGACTTTTCCCTTCTTCCTTGTTTTTCGGTAGGGGCATTAGACTTGATTTTACTTGGCACTTGGTTCTGCTCATTGCATGTTTTTCTTCGAGGTCTAGAAATTTATATGCCTACTTTGGTACATAATTTCTTGGCTGATGAACCAGTGACTAGCTTGACCGTGAGACGAACCCTGAAAGAAAAGGGAGACAGAGCTCAACATTGAGACGAAAGATTTGTTTTTTTTATTAGAAGGGAAAAATCTAGGAAAAAAATGTACATTCGGTTTGTTAGTACTGTTTAGAATGAGAAAGGCACTTGACACCAAATTCCAAAGTAATTTTTACAAAAATAGACAAGATCTTATTAGAATGAAAGTAACACTGAAGAGATGGGAGGGTTAGGATTTAACATGTTGTATATAAATATGGCCTTATGTTATAATATATATTGCAGGAGAAGGAAATAAACAAGTATGGAAGATGTTGGACAAGTGCATTCAAAAATTAGAGTAAATGAGACCAGAGACAAAATCTAGTAATAACTTTTTATTTGAAATTTGAAATACAGCCAAGGAAGCCGATGTCCTTTGACCTTAAAAACCATGTGAGCATTGGGAGTAGTTACAGTGTATTTAGATGCAAAAGCAAAACAGATTTAAAGAGAAAAATGCCCCTGTCTGTGCAATCGTATGAGATTCGTTTGGTAATAGTACACCCTTAATACCATTCCTAAATTATAAGCGATTTGGGACTATCGAGATAAAAAATATAAATTTGGAACATGTAGGAGAAAAAATCTCCAAATTTGACTCACATGTGTAAGTCTGAGGTTTAGTTTGTATACGGGAACAAAATACGATAAAAAAGTTCGCAGTCAACCAAACTACTAAACACCACATTTTCCCATGGTGGATTTGTACTTATAGATTTGCATTGTGTGACTCTTGTATTTTAACTAAAAGTGAGTGTATATATTTTATGCTGTCGGTATTTATGCAAGCAATGCAAAACTATTTTAAAAGTTAATAAAAACATAGACACCTTATACTTTATTTTTCGTGCAATGAATAGTACTTAATAATAAATTGTATGAAATAGAACAAAATCAAAAATAGAGCTAATAACACTCATACTACGATATTTTTATAAGTAGTTAGTAGTTGAATTTTAAATTGCATTTAAAGGAAAGTATAATTTCATTTACAGGATTCTTTGGCTAGTTGAACCTGCCAAGTTGGACAAGTTGGACTAGTTGATGATATAAAAGTAGTGGTAGTAAGTAGTAGTAATGATAGCTTCTTGGTAATCGTATTAATGGTAATATAGTTTAGGTTATTGCAGTATCGGTTAAAGTTGAGAAGTTGAACTGTAGAATTAGTTAGAATAGTAAGAAATTGAGACAAGGCTTTTCTCGACGTGTCTTTATCATATATATGATATAATTGTGGTAGTGGTTACAACTTAGCTTTTCATACAACTTTATAAAGTTTATAAACTTTGTTTGTATCCCACGTAGGCCGTTGCTTCCCCGGTAGAACGAAAGGGAAGTTGTTTGGACTCCGGGTTATCGACCTAAGGCGGATACCCGGTTCGGGAATCGGGATGGCATGCAATCCTGTACTTTCGGTTAAAGTATTAAGACTCTTTGCCATGTGTACCAATGACTGTGTTATACTTTAAGGTAGATTGTTCCTATGAAATCCTTCATACCTTACTGTACATTTGGTTATGATCCTAGCTCTTTTAATAGATAATACTATAATACATAAAAAACCTTAGTTTCGTCATTTTATTAAGACCTGCTACCTATGTGTATTGGTATAATATAGTTTTTGACTTGCAATTAGAATTTGAGACTTTGCATCTGATAAGTGTAACCTGTAACCTATTCTTGATTACTGTGTTGCACAGGATCTATATGCTCCTTGGCAGCCTTAATGAATCTCCTGTTATTATGTTTTTGTATTTTTATAACTTTCTCTAACGAGTTATGTGACATGAGTAAAAGAACTTAAATGAATTAAATGCACAGCAATGAACTTAAAGCAAATTAGCTTACCATTTGCTTTGTCACTTTGTTAGCATTTTTGTATATAAAATAAGCATATGAATTAGAGAGAGAAGAAATAGAACCAACTACAAATGCTTTAAGTTTGGTATCAGTCAATTACCCGGGTATTATTCCTTCATACGGTATTTTCCATTTACCTTTATCTATATACTTAATACCGAACAATGCATAATGCCAAATCCTAATGCCAGTAATTTTGTTTGTGTTATTGTTGGTTTCGGCCCTCTGTTGTACAACATTTGCCTCATTATACGATGACATTTAATTATACCAATGTGGATTATACAATACTTTAAATGGCATAGTATTATTTTGTTTATGTGAGTTAAAGATGGCAAAAAGATAAAAGCAATTGTCAGTCACCAAGACCGTTGTCCTTTCAACTTCCATTCATTATTTAGGGTAACCGATACCACTTTTTGATTGCGTTTATCTCCATACAAAAACTCTATCTTAATACGTCAATAAAAGCCGTCACATCTGATTGCATAATATATAAGTTAAGTAGTTTTATTTCTTGAATCAGAAAAGCTGGTGCTTTACTACTTCTACTGCTGCATCCATACTTTGGACTTGACACTGTGACTTTTTCTACAGAAATTCTGATGTCAACTCTAACGGAAATGCATTCACCTAAATAATAAGTTGCTGAAGCAATATGCCATTAACTCATATCATAAAAAATTGCTACTACTAATACTAGACAGTATCGAAAATAGACTAATGCTTCCTATACCCATTTAATGGTTTTTTGCAGAGAATCCTTCAGCTCAGACGTCATAAACTCATAAAAGTCGGTTGAACTGAAAACACATAAACTTTCTGTGTCGTGTCGTGAAGACAACCCTTTACTACTAATACTTAATATCCCTACTGATGGTTAAAGTTGAGTAAACCAAGACACTGAAATCCAATTAAGCCAAGAAGGAAGAATGATATTATTATTATTATGACTCCTTTATGAAAGTTTTTAAGGATTTGAAGTGTATCATAATAGACATACGAAAATGCCAGTAGCCAACAACTTTGTTAGCATCAAACTCGACCAGTAAGTACAATTTAAGTTTTAAAGCACTCATAAATGAGATACTTTTAAGTAAAGGTTTATCTATAAATTCATAAAATGTTCTTGCAGAATAATAGTCTGACAGAGGCGATTGTAAATGGTTACTTATTCAAATATTATCATTTGAAGAAGTCGGTACACCCGGTTGTAATTCGAGTGGAAAAGTAATCAGTACTCGTTTGACTTGAATAGTCTGGATGCATTGCAGCATTACGGGTTTTTGTTCCCACGAGTGAGCTAACAAGTCAATGGTCTTCCCGGAGAAAGGAATTGAAATTGAGAAAAAGCTCAATACCCGGAAGATTTTTCGTACACTTGTACTTTTGTATTGTATCACCCACTGCCAACGTATTGCTACTTGCTAGTGCTACTAAAGTTCAATAACTCTGGATGATATTGACAATATAATACTATTTATTTATTATATACTAGGTATGATTGTATGATGATTGACTATAGCCCTATACTTAGCATGCCAAAAAGAGGAACAAAAGAAGTTCGCATAATAGTTTCTGTACCACCAACTGGAACTGGAACCACAACAAAACACCATTTTATGATGCCTTAGCTTTGGCTTGGCACCCTACCCGTCACTCAATCATTATCATCCATCAAAAGTACCAAAAATGCTATGTGGCGTGCCATGTCATACACAGCCCAAATGACTGGCTAGGGATGAAAGAGTTTTGAAGTTCTAAGACACTGTTGTTATGGCTGTAAATAAACCTATACAATACTTTAGGCAATAAAACTCGTGCAATACTGGGAAATACCCGAAAAATCCGAATTTCTACCAACAAAGGATAGGGCAGCGTTACCCATGTTGTGTTGAAACCAACAAAACTAAACTAAAACAGTGGCGATGATGGTGCATTGTAAATTGTAAAAGAAACTAGAAAACGGGACAGACATGCAGATGCACACAATAGGTATATTTTCAAATAGTGCATATAAAAAAAACCCGGAACAGGATGGAAGAACCTAACTGAACCCGGATCAACCGGGAAGACATTGGTCCTTCTCGTATAATTCTTTTTTCGGATTTCTTCCGGTTTTCCCTTTCAAAGAAAGTTAAGTCGATAGACTCTTTAGCTTGTTACTTTTAACTCTGATCCAGTAGTAGTGGTTTCACTATGTATATGCATATAATGAATGACCCTATGAAAATAGTAGAAAATTATTATATTACTACTACTACACACTCACCCAGACATGCATAATATATAAATGACATGTGAATGTGCTTCTGCTATGCCCTATATAATATGACTGCTTACTATTGATCATACATTTTTATTAGTCAGCAAGGGAGACACTTGTCTGCTACTTGCTACTTCTGACTTTCTTTACTAATAAAACTAAAAGTTAGTAAACTTTCCTACTTTACAAAGCATGTAGCTATTACTTATGCACATTTCGCAAATTTATATCCCAAGGCTTTATATATTCTCAATTTATTAGTTTCATCATTATGTATGCCTCTTTGCGTTCCAAGTATTGGGGAAAAGTTTGCTTTGTCCAGTGTCTATGGATAAGCCAAAGTCGTATCAGCCTTTCTGAATAATAATATTAAGTTTACTGTGCATATGAGTAAATTGATTCTTTTGATTTTGATTGACAACTAGCCAAAAAAACTTTTCTCATAAGTGAACTTTTTAGTCTACAAGTATGCATTCAAAGGTCCTTTAACCCTTTTTCCGTGGTCACCGACTTTTTTAAACCAGGAAATAAGTTGACCGTGACGACATTATAGGTACTCATAAACGACAAAAAGTTCTGAATAGCATATTATTCAATTTGGTATAAAAAACAAGATACGTTATTAATGACGAAGGGAATTTACTATTTAATAATAAATTCGACATCATCGTGTTTCGTCATAATTACAATCCTACCCGTTGTCATGAACTATCTCTAACATGATGATTTTGATGATTTTTATTCCCATATATAAGAAAATTATGATGATGACTACGAGGATTTAGAATGCAAAGCAGATGGACTTCTAGAGTTAAAAAAGTTGCAGAAAAAACTCTCATGTATAGTACTCCAGATAACGTTATGTCGTGCGAAACAAGGACCTCGTCTATTTGTTTACAGATGATTGAACTCATCAACCTGATGATTCATGACACATCATCAACATTCAACTCTTAAGCATTAACCTAACTGGAGAATTAATGGGTACCTAAAACAAGGATTAAACGGTGACAAGCAGTTTAGAACAACGCCTCTATTCATGTTTCTAATAAATGTAACGTTTAACATATAGCTAAGTATACAACTCCATATGTATTTCCTTCATTGTTTTGTCATCTTACGGTACTTTCTAATCGAATTCAGTCTGGAGATCCGGTGATGGTTTTCATATGAGATGATGATGATGATGGTACTTTACAAACTAGTTTTTGCTTATATTTTAAAAATAAAAACCTTTTAACACTTTATTATACTTTAAACGCATTAAAGGCAAAAAATCCGCGTGGGGCTTTTCCGTCTAATGTAATATTTATTTTTTTATTACAAAATTAGGACTCCCACGCATGCAAAGTAAACAATGGACAATAGTAACTCTCATCATCCCATCATCATCTTTATGCTGATGAAATCGCTTGACATTACATTAACTATTATTAGCTTACATCGTGTTTTATTGTCTAGTCGATTTTCAGATTAAACGGGATAAAAAAATCTCTTCAGTTTAAACTTTTAAATTATGTCCTCTTTACATTAAACAGGTTGAAATATAAAAGCTCTCTGAATATGTATGTATGTGAGATGTTGAAAGCTGAGTGTACAAATGTTTTTTTTTAAAGCTTTCTGTCCTGTTCTTTCTTTTTAAATACATCAATATTAATGAGGGGAGAATTTAATAAAATCTGTCGGTTGGGTCCATTTTAATCCTTCGCTACAATAGATCCAACAGATTTATTGACATACGAAAATCTAATTCTAGGTCACAGATCATAAGCAGATGATGTTGAAATGAGGTTTGTTGGGTTGCTTGTAGTTTTAAACTACTAATCACTATGCAGTGCCAGTTGTGTTGCTAGAGTGGTAAATAGGAGTTTCATTTTATTTGACAGATTATTATTTTTAGCAGATCAAAATTAGCATTTACGCATTTCTCATTCATTTTATATGTTATTATAATGGTGTGGAAATAGCCCATGTGGGACGGAGTTAATGATGTTGTTGAACCTTTTACCGTAGTGTACAAACAATACTTACATACATGGCGCATCTATAATGCATTAACTTATGTGACTTTTCGTTTAAAATCCCAGCAGTGTTATTACTATACTAAGCAACATATGTAGCCATAATCATTCCTTCTCAATATAGTACGAACATCTTCTTTAAATCAAATCAAATCAAATCAAATTCTGTGTTTATTATTGTGACATTAGATTGTATAATATGTGGGTACATATT
>JAQGAA010000349.1:0-24434 GCA_034696425.1 Isotoma viridis
CATATAATACACTTTATCATGGACACTTAAAAATACATCATAAAAATGAATAATCTCTTACCCTTCCATAACAGCTTTGGAAGCAGATCCATCTGAAAGTGTTGACTCCTGGATACTTACTAACCTTGGATGAGATTCCTGATCTTTTTCATGCGCCACTACTGGCAACATCCTTTCTCCTACTTCTTCAGGGTTTGAAGACGATGATGGCCCTTGTTGTAACAAGGACGGCATATTTTTAAATGCATCCTTGATGGTCGTTATAGGAGTTACTCCTACATCTGAAGTAGTCACAGCCGCTAACAGTGACGTGTTACCTTCTCTACCTACCACACCATTTCCATTTGGCTGATGTTCCAAGGACTCCATCACCTCATCCCCTCCCCCAATCGCCAGCATAGGATGATGATCATTGTCCATGATTGATCTGGACGGAATAAAAGTAGTGTAGTAGTAGATAGCGGATAGTCTATATTTATTAGCTGCAGTCACCAATTGCAATGTTGAATGTCAATCAATGTGGAATGTACAACGTCGCAACCATTACACACTACTATATATACTAGTCAAATTTGAAATGTTGAATGTGGATCAACTCAACTACTCAACGCAAACGAAAGTGGAAAGGCGAAATAAATAAATACAGTCCATAGTCAACAGTTAATTGAACCCTATCGAAATCAAATCGCAATGAAATGTGAACTGAAATGTCACAAATTCAAAATGGCAAATACAATACAAAACAACAGTCACATCAACAAAGTTAAAGTCAAACTTCCTTCAGATAATATTTTGTATTTTAAAATGTTTTCTTGTTTCTATCTTCAATTTTTAGCTTTTAATTATTATACAAACAATGAAACAATACGCACAATTAAATATGAAGAAATTCGTCAAACTTACTCTTCAAGATCAAGATCCAGCGACTATTGTAAAACGTTTTGTGTATGTCCTTTTTTAGTTCATATCTTCTGAGATTCCTAGTCGATCTTGTGACTGTGTGAAACCAAAAACATGAACAATCACAACTACAAACGAGAAGCCGACTTTAGGCCGAGATAATTGAGCGCTTCTTGTCTCTTCCTTCAACTGACTCGATGAATTTTGTTGGTCGTCTCAGGTTGACTCAAATAATATTTCCTCTGTGGAGTTCTACAATAGAATATGATGCAATACAATAGAAAGTTGGATGTTCCAAATACTTTGTTCGTCTTCGTTGGATGCTATAAAAATGAAAATATTAATAAATTGCTACTATCTAAAAGCCAACTATTTGCGAAAAATTTTGCATTGTACAAGAAGTTTAAAAAAGTATTTGACAAAAAACAACTGACTTTTGCTATAATTAGACTTAAATCTCAGAATTGACACTATTAATTTATATTCAATTCTTTGACAGTCAAAACTACTCTTATAGTTTTGTATAGCATATGTCTGTGTGCCTATGTGACTTTGACACAATGGCAGTCAATCCTGTAAATTTTTTCACTTAAAATTTTTTAATGATGATATGGCATAAGACAAAAAATGCCTAGGGTCTGCTGGAGTCTCTGGATGGCCAAATAATGCTATGAATATTATTACAAAGAATCCTAAAATCTTGTAGGATTGTAGAATCAGGGTAATGTACTTAATGTACATACTTAATACATGATTTACCGTACGCTAGATTTAATACATATATTTGTAATTTCAGTAATTTGTATGAATTGAGTGAACCTGGATGAAAGAAAGGTAAACCCGTAAAGAATCAAAACTCAAAAGTAAGGCAATAGTGCTCTTATAAATTGGAAATAATATATTATTGTACATGAAACGCGTGTTTCTCAAGTTTGTATTTTTAGTGTAGTTTTACTTGAGAAGCTTACGTGTTGAGCCGTAAATTGCATAATAATGAAAAGATTCTGAAGAGTGTCTGAAATAAACCTTTTTCTTTGATTTTCCAAGATGGTTAATGGCTAATACTAGGTGTCATCGTCAATGCATATAGAATTGTAGATTCTGTTGAATCTTTAAGCCCGTTTTCAGTGAAAACTCATGAATGAATGACTCTCCTAACTGTGAAACATTTTAATGGCTGCATTCAAAAGATTAAAAATTGTTTAAATGTTTTGACAGATTTATTCTTTTAATGTTCATGGTAAAAGATCAACTTTCATAGTATTTTTGAGGGTTTAGATTGTGGCTTTAGAACCAACTATTAATTTGTTACCAATTCAAAAACCTTTTCTAATTAAAATGATCAAGGATAACAATTAATTAATTAAAGCGATTCCAGTTGCAACAATGAATCTAATGTGTGCAAGGGTAAGGAGTCGTATGTCCCGGACCGGCGATAGTATCCTGGGCTTTCTTCTTCATAGCTTCTGTAAGTGTTAACTACAATAAAAATGTTCAGGATTAGTTCGTATGTATTTTACATCTTATTTAAGATACGGTAATGGATTTCTAAAGGTATCTATCAATAACATTTATCATTATCATCAAAATTGTTTGAAACCTTCAACTTCTCTGCTTCTTTTTTAGAATTGTATATAAATTCCAGAAATGATACAATCATGGCGACTACAAGGCCTATGATCAAAATGTAGAATATTCCAGCCAGGCTTCCAAGAGATAGTTCTTCGTCTCCAGTAGCTGTTTCCTGCTGCAAAAGGGCATGAAAAAATGCTTGTGAAGCTGAACAGTTTAAAAATAAATTGTACAATTTGTAATCATTCCGTATTTTACCTTATTTGTGACATCGCATTCACTTCGTTCAAACCACCATTTATTTTCTAATTTACTAAGTACTCCGTTTTCCTTTAGTCTTAATACTTCTAAATTGATTTGATGTCTGAAATTTTGCATTGTACAATTAATAAAACTCGTGAAAGATTTTGGAAACTATATGTCATCTATATTTTGCTGACTTTGGTACAACTTATAATAGCTTACTTTAATGGTGAGCCCAAAGGTGTTCCTATACCGAAGCCCTTAGAATCAAGATTAGGACCCACTTTCATAGTGTCACATGGCTTTCTCTGATTTGTGTAGTCGTTCTTTGGCGATTCGATAAGCAAAGCATACTTTCCTGCATCAACAATCACATTACACATCATGTAAGATTTTTCTACAAGGAATTATGGGAACATTCTTTTGATTTCTAATCTTATAGAGTAAAAGCCCGTGTGGAAATTTTATTTTATTAACAACGGTTACGGTTGCGGCACGATTTATTTATAAATCGATTTAAAAACCTAATGGTTGGCAGGAAGTGGAATTTATTTTATTCGATTTATGAGAGGGGATTTATTCGATTTTTTGTCAAATCAAAGCATAAAATTTATAAATTTATAAATACTTTGTTGGTTGCATTCTTAAATTTAGTTTCATTCAAAAGTTGCGTGTCTAACCTTTCTTTTCCCTTACTAATTTGATCCCATCTGCATAACTTTGGACATTCGCTTGATTCGGTCCACTCATAAATTCAAACATCCGCTTATAAACAGGAACCTCGGATCTCTATAAAACAACCACTTTGAGTAAGCAATTCCATTTAAGCTTAAAATTGCTTTCCCATCAATCGCCCTTTTTCAACTATAAAAAAGCAGAAATGTATTTCATACCCGAAAGAACTCATAAGTAGATCCTCCTAGAAGCGTCCCATACTGAATATCCGTTTGTTCACTTAAGTCTTTAGCTGACTTAATTGGCAAAATCATTCGGTTTACAGTTCGAACCGCAGCAAAATTAGCAGTATATGATGAAATTAATATTAAAGTAAAAAACCACCAGACACTTCCCACGACTCGGCCTGCCAATGATCTAAAATTTAACAATCACATAATGATTGGTTCCTAAAACTGTTATAAAAATGTTGCATTACATGACAGAGTGGTAAGTTGAAGAAAGCTATACTGTACAGTTTCAAGATATAAGTCTGCTCATTTAAAACTAATCCTAATACCGGTACGCCGTGTATTAGTAAATACCAAAAGACTTATATCAAGAGACGTCATTGACTTATAAAATGAACAGATTTAAGAGAAAGTAGTAAAAGTGCGATGCAAGAGGTTTTCGAAAAGTTTCGAAGACAATATGAAAATAGTCATAGTGGCATGGTGGCATCAGCATAGAACCTTTATATTATGTTGTGAAAGTAGTTGGTGACTGGTGGATGAGTATTATTAGAAGTTTATACTTATTTGTGGTGGTGCTTTTAGGAACCCCATGTAGGGCAACGTGATTTCTGGTGAAAGTTAAACAGTAAAATTAGGTGAAAGTTGATAAAGACCTTGGTGATATGTCGCTTCCTTGTTGAAATAAAGCAGCAAGGGAGAACCAAAGAGCATTAGGGGGACAAAACTGATGAACCATTGTTCCAGGTCGATCCGGAACCCAATCGATTTCATTACATCTAGTAACTAAGAAGAGAATAAAGCTGACTCCAAGATATGCAATAATGACACAGTACCAAGTCTCCATGGACAAAGGGCTCATAAATCCAAACACTCCTGAGTTAGCCTTCTTCGGTTTGTAAATCATAATGGATATCCCTAAGTTCAGATATGGCTTTGTGAAGTCAATCACTCGTTCCCTTTCTGCTGTGATTGTTAACGAAGCTACTGCAATATCTCCTTCCTGTAATGAGTGAGTGTACCTTGGATTAACACAAGGATCATGTTATATGGATGATGGGTATGATGACTCGGCTTGGGTCCAAGCAAATATTTTTAGATTCAGATGAACTTTCACCCTGCACCCTTCTTGGATGTTTCTGGAGAATGAACTGTATACTTTCTTACGTAATTCGTTTTTTAGGTATCTATATATATATAGCTAATGCATGTAATTGTGTCATGTCATCTTGTCATGTGTTCAATATTGCTGTGGACTTTTGGAATCTAGTTTAATCATAATTTTGAAACCTCTTGCCTCGCTGTGTATTCAGCAATGGTAGGGAAGGATGATAAGCAGGGAGTACTTTTTTCTAGTTTATATAGGCTAAGATCTATTGCAAAATTCTAATTAGTATTTTACTTGCTACGCTTAATATATTTTATATAGATGACACAAAATATTCATTTCGGGCCAGCGTTGATCTTTGCGTTTTACATAATAGACAACCTACCGCGGAGAAACGGCTGGGGTGCTTTGTCGAAAAATACTTGCAATGGTGAACCAAAGCGTGTTGTGAAAACTGTAAACATCTGCATTATGTGATTTTCTTTGGACAATAAGAAGGACAATTGCGACGAGAAGGAGAGCAGCTAAGGCTGCAAACCAGACCAGACCTTGCATAGGCTTGACGAAAGAAAATGCACCTGGCATTTCCGTCTGAGGCTTCTTGATCATTATACTGATTCCAAGTTCCATAAAATCCATTGAAAAATCTACTACTGTCTCTCGGGATGCCGTAATTGTCAAAGGAGCCACCACCATGTCTGCTTCCTATATGATATCGAAATTGCGGGAGGGATGTCAAAAATTTTTTTGCATTATCAAAATTATCTTAAAAATCATTTTTTTCTTCAATGTGCAAAAATTCTCCCGCATTCCAAAAAAATTATGGAAGTGGTGGTAGGGCAGGTTTGCTGAGGAAAAACATGCTTGCAAAAATATTAAACCAGATAAACTTTCTGGTATGATTGATTTTCTGTTTTGAGGCTTTCTGACAGGTAGATGACAGTTAAAAAATGAATGCGAAGGGTGGCCAAAAATCAAATTGTCCTCCTGCTTTAAAAATGCAGGGGTGACAGTTGCCACAAAAGAAACAAAAACAATACTGGTGTAAGACATTATTATGACCATAAAAGGCATGGTGGCAATTGAACTCAGCAGGGTCATGTCAATTAATTTTCGCCATGTCAAATGTCCTGTCATGTATACATTTTTCTCGAATCTCCTTTTGTTAGCAATGCAATGCAAAGCCTTGCGGGATATCAGTAAACCCAAGGGAATATTTACTAATTAATTTTAATAAGCAGTAATTAATGATGCAGGGTTTTGTTTGTGTGGTTGGTCAACAACATTCCTGCAAGGATAAAAACTAAGCTAATTACATTTATACTAATTAATGTGAGTTTTGTAATTTGTTTAGAATCTCTAAAATCTATAAACTGGTCATATGTACTCATCTATAATGAAGAGTTCTACTGAAATGTTTCTGTTAGTTCGTGTAGTTGATTTAGTTAATAATACAGAAAACTCACTAAATATTTTAGCCCAACATTCATGTGCAAAACATCCAGGAGGGGTTATGGGTGGTCCGTATTTTAATAATTTTGAATCGTATTCTGTTTAAATTTTAAATGGTTTTGTGATGCACATTAACCATGAACGACAAAACAACATTATCTTTAAAAACTGATACTGTATAATAGCTACTATGATCCATAAAATGGCAGTACTACCATCACAGTTCTGCAAAGCCAGAATAATATTAAAAGCCATCAAACATCCTTAATAACAAAAAATAGCAGATGTACTGCAAACTATCTTTGGTCCAACGATTTAAACCAATACGAGTCATCACTACGAAGCGTTTAATAATATTTTGCGGATGCATTTTTGTCTGATGATAAAATACCTAGCCACATGCATGGAAGATTTATGGAAACGTACTCGTTTAGTATGGCTTTGAATTTTATAAAATAAAAACTCCTCTTATGTTTTTTAAATTGAAATACTTACGTGACGAACCAAATCCCCAACCATCCCATCTATAATTAAATTTGACCAGTTTATAACAATGCTTTTTGCAGTTAATTTAATTAATAGTTTGATTACAAGCGTCCAGGGTAAGCTGACACTGTCAGTTTCAGGTTGCCCTGGGTCTATAACTAATTAAACGTAGCAACTTACCCCATCCCCCAGGTACGGATGGATTTTCAGCTCCGTACTTTCCATCTTGTACTAATTTAATTTCATCTAAAAAATTGAAAATTTTTAGATTTTAGTCAGATATGAGATGATATTCAAAATTACGATGAAAAAGTATAAAATTGCTACAAGGCTTACATTTAATTTTCATATTTTTGGCAATTAAATCTGCCATATCTTTACAAAATCCTTCATACATATCGTTCCCCGTCAAGTTTTCTCCTTTCTCAGCCTTTTTCAGCATTAAATAAGGTTCTTCCTACAAATATGAATGCACCCGAATATTGGGTATTGCTTGAGATTAAGTAGCATAATATGACCCTGTTCGGGTTATATGAATTTTATAATTTAAAAATTACCAGGATACTTGTAACAACGTATACTTTATTCGGGTCCAAACCATCCTTGCTCCTCGGTTTTAACATCTTTCTAGCCCCCGTAGTAAAACCATAAGCATCAGACCATTGTCCAACCTTGTGTAAACACAAAAGATGTAATGGCTTTTCTTGGTAATAGTTATTATAGACTAAATGATAAAATAATATTATTTCTATTGTAATTGTCCACTCAAGCCTACCTTTCTTACACCAGCACCCATCGCAGTTTCCATCACATCTACAGTGAAATTACTCCTAGACCATTCTTGGAATTCAATATGGCCTGTAAGGCCTATGGTTCTGACCTGTAAAGGAAAAATAATATTTACTCAGCCACAATAACATTTATTTATTTCCTTTTGGTTTGGATGAGTAAGCAGGGTGTGGTCTATTTCGTGACAAATATTGTCTTTTTATGTCTTTTGAAAGAAGAGGATGTTATTAAACATGAAATCGACTCACATTTCGTAAATATGAATTAATCAACCTTCCATGTACAAATGGATTAATTCGGTAATTAAGGAAATCGGACCCTGTGTTGCATGTGAAGTTATCACTGGCATTCTTACGCAAGAGGCCTGGCTGATCCCTGATGACTTTTGAAAAGGCTTCTTTTATCACTATCATCCCGTCATACATAAATGCTGCATCCGCCTATAAAATGAATTGTTTTACATTTACATTTTTATTTTATACATTTTCTATACTTCCTTTTTGTAACGAAGCGTGTGAAGAATTTAATAATTACAGATATAGCTTTTCTCCCAGCCCCGGTGACTGATTGACGAAATTCGGATGTGGTCCAATTAGCCATAAAGTTTTGTACATACTTACGGTTTGGATTAACTATTCTAAACCCTGTTACGTTAACTGCACTAAACTCTACTACGGTATTCTCCCATGGTTCATCAAAGGCCTTGAAATAAAAAGTTATTATTGTAATATGCAAGAAATATTCTTTAATTTTTAAAACATTGATATTTCCTATATATATGTATTTAATACGTATATTTTATATTAATTGTAAGGTTTATTGAAGTCTCACCAATCCAGCAATCATGTAATGATACGTCCTTCTTCCTAAATATACATCTCGTACATGGCTTACAATGATATCCTTGGCTAATGAAATAGGACAATCTAAGACAATGTGTTTTGGAACAAATCTAAAGAAAAAATGTATTTGTACAAAAGAAATTCGTTTAAAATATACAAACAAATTTCAAGACGAATGTATGCTTCAAATTTTAATGCAGACCTTTGTGCAACTTCCAGATTCCTGAGAATAGAGATAGCATCTTTTGCATCTGAAATTTTCCTGAGAGCACTAACTCGAATGGAGTCATTTTTTACACTTAAACTCTGAAAAATGGACTGTAGTCTCAAAAGCCCTAAGATTCGTCCAAAATACAAAATATCATGATAAGTTCAGTGAAAGCACTTTGAACTTTATTACATGTATACAAACGGACATAGATAAGCCACATACTGCTATTAAAGGTTACGGTTGGTGATTACGATAACCACATAAAGCACTTTACCTTCATTCGTGCTGTACATATAAATGATACTTGTCCACCCGTAGTGAGCAATTGTATCTAAAATGGCACCGTGGAGATCTGGTCGGATTCTTGTAGCAAAGTCCATTCGATGGCTTTCTCTTTCAGCAATTTCTTCAACAAGCTTTTCCATCAAGTTATTCCTTAATGACTCGTTTTTCTCTAAAGCGTCCAACTGCATCTGAAATGTCTCGTTTATTAATGGAGACCTTGTGACACTTGAAGACTTATTTTCATGAGTCATCTCCAAATTCATGGCAGGATTCTCATATAGGCTTTGACGGATTTTAAACTGTTTATAGAATGTTAAAGAGAATTTTAATCTCACTTTTATAATCTAAATTGATCTCTTCATACTTTAGATTGTCTAACCTTAGACACTTTGACAGGGCTTTTAGGAAACCATGGGGTGATGAATGGCATCTGGAATGTATTGGCATAGGAGTGTATTGTTTCGAAAGACTGCGAATTCATAGATCCAACCATGGCATAGACTCCTCGAAAAAATTGATTGCAAACTATTTAAGAGCAAAGTTTTGCCAAGTTTTAGAAATTTATTATTAATAGCCTTAAATTGGGTATTGAAAAACTTATAAATTATTTTTTATCTGTCATATCTGGCATACTTAGTTTAGAAAGTTTGAACGCATCTGCAGTATTTATGGTGTCCACGTACGCGTTGAATCCATACGTTTTTGTTACACCTGAACCTTCTGAAGTGATATTAAATGGAATAAAGTTTTTAAGGGCGACTTTAAACGCAGCTTGGACTTCTTGAGAATCTTGTTCAAAAACCACTCCTAAAAATGTGAAATAATATAGGTTTACCTTTAATTGCATTAATGAAGATGAGAAACTAAACTGTATTGGCTTATTGGCTATAGTTAATAGGAAGGATTTAATTGAATATTTTAAAATTATATTTGTTGTATATTAGCTCGTACATTATAAATTATAAAACTTTTTAACCTAGGAAGTGAAAATGTACCAATTATCCTTTAGTGCGAATCAAAGCACTCGAAAACTTTCTCACAAATTATTCTGCTTTACATATACTTTGACTTGCAGAAAAGTTTATATCATAACTTTCATAACCATTATTGCCTAGGATTACGGAAAAGTGCTGAGAAAACATAGAAAGCAGTTGAATTTGTAAACTCGTATTTCATAAAATTATCGAAATCAATTCAGCAAAACTTGATACATTTATGAAATAGCTTTTGGTCCATGTCTTGCATAATCTCAGGTGTGTATTCCCTTCTACTACACACACTACCTACAGTTATAAATTGCTTGTATTCTGACATATAACACTATATACTACCCAGAATAAAATATAGGAAAAGTTTTCTAATGTGAAAAAAGTTACCCAAAGGGATGCTCATGGCTTCAGCTTCACATCCAAATTGATGAGAGAACAGAAGCAACAAGTACAATAAAAGACATGATAATTTATTGCTTGGACAGGGTCGTAGAGCAAATCCATGATGATCACCATCATGGTAAAGATGATGGTTATACTCTTGGTGGTGGTAATCTCTAGTAGTACTATTGCCAATGCCAAAGTCCATCATCTTGTCTTCTTACGGGTCCCAAGGGAAAAAGTTCCTTGGCAGTTTAGCAACAGTAGAAGCAAGTAGTGAAGAATTCCACTTCACCAAGTAGAAAAAGCCCCAAGACGTGTGTTTGCTTTGGGGGAAGAAACTTCACACAATACTATCAGTAAATTTATTAGTATTCATTCTTAGTACATTCTTGTCCCATCCTTTCACAAGTATGTAATAACTGACAAAATCAGGGAGCACTATCTACAACTATGTTGAGGTAGAGAGAAAAAAGCGATGACTTTGTTCTACTGATGCAAAACCCTAAAACAAAGTTTTTTCTCGTATTGATATTAATGATAGTAGAGAGATGTTACATTTTGTGAGTGTGACAAGGGTAACTCATGAGTGGTGGTGACACAAAGAAAGAATAGATCTGTATTCAGACCAAGAATGAAGGACCAAGAAGACCAGACCAGACTTACAAAAGGGTATAAAGACTCAAGATCAGATTTTCTTTTACATTAGTTTTCTTTTGTTACATTTGCAGTGAGATGTGAGATAACCCAATCCCATACGGTGTGTCTACTCTGTAGCACGTCTGAACTTTCTCTGTTGGTGAAAGTAGAAGTTGGTTTTCTCTCTTGCAATACTTTTTCCTGTATAAAAAATGTACTCGATTTGGGAAAAGTAGGTAAGAATGAGCTTTTGCTTTCTGATGATGAGGATATGCTGCTGGTAGCTGCGGCTGCTAGCTGTGGTCGAAGACGAGTGGCAACTGGAGACTGTAACTTGAATTGGTTGGATGGATGGATCGGTTGGATGTTGTATGACTAAAAGTGGAAGGATGGATGGATGGATGGAGATGAATAGGGAAAGTCGAGTAAGAGTTGCCAGTGAGAGAGTGAAAGTTAGATTACGAATGCCATGCCAAGCCAACAGTGCTAGTAGGGTTACTAGTAGTAGTAGAAGTAGTTATGACTTGGCTCTCTAAACACTAAAGAGCTTATAAGCTTTGATACTCAATGCAGCTTATATTTTATGTGTCTAATAGGCTTTTGCTTTTGTACTGCTTTTACTTATAACAACTCTCAAGTTGTAACTGTAACTGTGTGAATAAGTGTAACTGTAACAAAATCCCTGTGGGGTATAGGTGTTGATACAATTTTATACTCATAGTCACATTTTTTTAGTCTTTTGCTATTTCTTACATTTAGGACGTGGGAATATTGAGCGACTGAGACACTGGGAGAAAGAGATAGAATGAATGTGAGCGTGACTTAATAGATATAAATGTCTATAAATTTAGTCTATAATGTAATTTCAAGTATGCCATGACATGGCCATGGGTTGCCAACTAACGAAAGAGGAAGTAGGTATCATCATCTGAAATAGTATTTTAGTTTAGCTTGGCCAGAAAATCTAGATTAGATATTTGGAAGAAGAAGTAGTTTGGATGTGCTCTAGTTAGTAGTTAGTGATAGGTAGGTATTGTTAAGGCTAAATGTAGGTTTTTACTTCTAGTAACACTTTATGCCACGTAGGTACATAGAGGATGTTCGTGGTTATGGCTTTCACTTGGAGATTGTGGTTCTATTTCTATTGCTAGGTCGGAGGTTACTTCTGCTACATACACTACAACCAATACGTTTAGGTAGTAACAAAGGTGTAGGTATGTATATGATAGAAAAACATACAACCAATATAAGTTCCTATGGTTTGAGTCTTTACATAGAAATAAAAAGCATCTTTCCCCAAACGGGATGCTGCTGTATATTACTACACCGGGATGTGTCTTTGTGAGACGTTGTTGTAGGAGTGGGACCCGATGCTTTATTTGTGTTACTTTCTCTTTAATATTGCTACCACGACTACTACCACTAGACCAAAATTCTGTCCTACCAGGGACTTTTTCTCATAGGAAGACATATTATTATTATTATGAGAGCGGAAGAGTAGTTATATTGGATGTGTTATATATGACTTCAACTTTATGTCCCGTGTACATTATTAGGTTATGTTATTTTATATTATTATTGTTATGAAAGTCTATCTTCCTTCAAATCTTTGGGGAAAGTTCGCCTTTCTCCTCAGAGGTTACATACACAATGACAACATAGGTACTATATTCATACGAGACTTTTTCCAGACTCTATCATCTAAGACATTTGAAGAAGAGAAACTTTGTCAAGCGAAGTATTCCCAGCACTACCACCACTACTACCAGTACCTACCAACCATCACCAGTAATATGACTACCGGTTCATTTTGTTTGTATTGAAGACTTCGAAGAATGACTTTGCATGCAGAGTAGCACTAGGTGGTTGTGGTACTATGTAATGATAGTCCTTTACTAAAGAATTTTTAGATAGAAGGCATCTGCAATGATATTGCTTTTATCGTCCTGAATATGATTTCCTGGACCATTTGTATCCAAAAACCGTAGCGGATGGATGATTCTGCTCGTGCTCTTACAAATACATTTTGTATATATATAGTCATCATAATATAAAGTGCAGCATCCGCCGTCACGACAATCGATCCAGGATCCAATCCACATTCCACATCCACCATGGGCCACCACTATACCACTGTGTACTGTTGACTACCACCAACAACCGACTTGACTAGTATTCACTTTTATCATCACCATCATCACCATCACCTTCTCCTTCTCATGGGATTTAGGACTTACAGGCTCATCTTCCTTTGTGCACCAACTCTTATGATATGAAATGCATTTGTAAGAGCTGAGAGAAAAGGATATACATTTGGATGTACATTTGGATGTACCTAGTTTACTTTATTGATCATTCAGCCCCAAATGATTCAATTTGGGACTAGTGAAATAGAAAATTTATTCTTTGCTCAACACGATAAAGTGAAAGCATGGGATGATATTAGAGTGGAAATAGATAAAAGATAAAAAATACTAGTCCTTGGTGCACACGAGAGAAATTCGCTTATGGTTGAATAAGATCCTTGTTGTATGCAATTCACAAGCAAGACTTGTCTTTCTTGTCAATCTCATTTAAACCTTAACATACACTTTGTACATAGATGTGACATCTGAATGCTTTTTATTGCTCATAAAATTTACACAGGAAATGGTAATAGGAACTAAATTCTGTTGATTTAGTTACGTATCTCACAAACTTTCAATTCAAAATCTTGTTAGAATGATTCTGCACTTGTTCTCCTCTAGTCCTGTGCACATGAACATGTTGAGAAAACAAGTTGAGATAATATTATAGTATGTACATGAAGCGGAATTGAATTACTGAGAGACATTCAATGCGAATAGAATTGAGTAGTAGTTGTTGAATGCTTTCACCGTGGAGAAAGTTTGTAGACAGAGCAAGAGAGAGAGAGAGTAAGTGCTTTTGGCATAGTTAATAGCTTGAACAACTATGCAATGGCAGCTAGACATGAAATTGGTAGTAACTTTTGACTTGTAACTTTATCCTAGGGTGCAGATATGTCTATAAGTTTAGTACAAACTGAATGAGTAATTATAATTAATTGACTGATGACAAGCAAAATGTACATGGGAATAGAACTACCAGAGAGTACATTAGTGTTTATCTTACTAGTTACTGAGTCAATAAGACTAAGCTTATATTACTCATTGAAAACTTAAAATCTATTTATTTTACAACCAACACTACTTTGTTCTCATAATGCTGAACAGAGTATTGAAACTTAGAGACACTATTTGTTATAATACCTATTTGGAGCTTAAGTCTGTTGGAATATCGCAAAAGTCATTTGGGACAGTACCAATTCCGTTACCGGGATTCCTTTGAGTCATCCCTTCTGAGACTGCATGCTGTATTTAATATTTTGTCAATTTGAATTTTAGATAAGGTTCCTTTATTAATTACATCAGGGATGTGTGTTTAATTTAATGTTATGGTGTGCAGGTTACCTTTGTCCTTTGTGATTGTGGGTCTTTACGTGGGCTACAAAAGAATTCCAAAAAGGAAACAAAAATAGCCACAACCATTCCAATTATGAGGATGTAAAAAATTCCTGCTAGACTTCCAAGTGAGAGTTCATCTTCTGAGAGAGATGACTCCATTTCATCAAGCTTGGGAAGTTATAAAAACATAATAGTTGTAAAGGAATAAAGGAAATGTCTAATTCATGAGAGTATTTTTTGTTATAATTTTATACAGTTCTTAGTGTACCTTTTCAGCTATGTGACATTCAGCCTTATTCATCCACCATTTTTCTTCGAGCTGTCTAAGAACTCCTTGTTCTCTTAGCTTTAGTATTTCCAAATTTAATTTTTGCCTTTGGAATAAACTTAGTCTTTTAGATTGGGTTTAAAAAATTGAATGAATTTTTATTCAGACTCATGGAAAAGTTTTAAACATACGTCAATGGTGAGCCGACTGGTAGTCCAATACCAAAATGAATATCTGTCAAATCAGTACCAACTCGCATGGTGTTACAAGGCTTTCTATTGCTAACGAACTCATTTTTGGTTGATTCAAGGATGAAAGCGTATTTTCCTAAAAAGTATTCCAATTTTTTAGTTTGTAAACCAAAAAACTTTGAGTGAATTGATCAAGACTGAATACGGCTTTTAGATGAAATTAAATATTCTAAAATCTAAACAAAATCGTTTATGAAAATGTTCATATAATTAAGTGTTTTTCCCAAAATACAAGACACAGAGTATGTAACTTTTAAAAATTTAGGACATTATCAATTAATGAAATATAAATTTCTAGTTTTTTGGTCATGGTGAAGAATGTTTGATTTTGTGAAGGGCAAAGTAAGCATATGAAATAAATAATGAAGGTAACAAAATTCCATTTATACCTCTTTTCTGGCGAACCAAAGATATGCCTTCTTCATAAGTTTTTGCATTAAGTTGATTAGGTCCACTTATATGCTGAAACATTGCTCGATAGACTTGATTTTCAGATTTCTACCATTCATAAGCAAAACTATGAATAATTTGCTAAGATTACTTTAGTAATTGTATAAACATCAGCTATTTTTATACATCAGATGAGATGAATTAGGAAAGGTTATATATTCTATTTACTTGAAAGAATTCATATGTGGATCCCTCATCCAAAGTCCCATACTGAACACCAGATCGATCTACTAAGTCCCAGGCTGATCGAACAGGAGCTGCAACTTTGTTTCGCATTCTAATTGCAATATAATTACCCGTGTAAACTGACACGAGAATCAAAGCGACTAGCCACCATACAGTCCCTGCTAATCTTGCTGCCAGAGACCTTTATAAAATCAAAGCTCAAAGGTTGACTTTTTTACTAATCTCGTAAGGTCATAGTGTTACATCAAAAATATATGAAGCCGTCATGTATTACCTAGAGCCCAAACCATTCCTAGGCTGTCTATGTGACAAAATTGAAAATGACATCCAGAGAATATTTGATAATGTAAGATCATTCTGGGCCTGTACTTGTACTGGGGGTTGATTTGACTGCATAAATGTTGTCTGCCCAGGGGGGAACTTATTGTTGTACTCATCAGTAATTTTTTGCTGAATTGTCTGTCTGTGATGGGCGGTTGATAGCTTATAAATTATGTAAAGGGCTCCACTAACAAGAATATAGGACCCAAGTACACTAAGCCATAAGAAGTCGGAAAAGGGATTCATAAAGCTAAACATCCCTGGGAAGGTTTTCTTTGGTTTGTATATCATTATTGAAATGCCTTGGCTTAGAAAGGGCTTAGTGAATTCTATAACTCTCTCTCGCTCAGCGGTAATGGTCAGAGGAGCGATAGACAGATCTGCTTCCTAATTGAGAAAATTAAAGTATCATTGATTTAATCATAAAACTTCTTGAAATTTGTTAAAATTACCTTGCGGATCAATTCGCCAACAATACCATTCCAAGACTCTCCAAGACCAGTGGGGATTTTGCTTCCATGCTTACCATCTCGTACAAGTTGGATTCGATCTAGTTAGTGAATAGTGATAGTATCTAATAATACTGACTTTTTTCAAGAATGTTCTTTCTTAAAAATTTCATACGTATGCTGCAGAATACGTATATTATATGTTGCATGCTATGCATATTTTTACTTACATGAAAGACCCAAAGTCTTGAAGAGCATATCTGCAAGATCCTTAACGTAACCTTCATACATTTCATTACCCAATGGTGTTTTTCCTAGTATTGGTTTTCGATGTCGCAGATATGGCTCTTCCTGTTATCGTACAAAGTTTTAATGATTAATTTTTATTTTCTACTTTACTGATTATTTAGTAATACAGGTCAAATGAGCTTACCAACATGGTTGAGATTACATGCACTTTTTTAAAGTTTATTTCTTGTTGAGTTCTGTCAGAATGTTGAGAAGATTCTTTTCTGAATCCGGCATAATCTGACCATTGCCCAATCTAAATTAAAAATTAGAAAGTACAAATATGTATTCCCATTCAATCAATTCTCATTTTTCAGTTATATTTTAAAATATATTGGACATACTTTAACTTTTGAGGAGTTATCTCGAAGTTCGATTACGTCAACGGTGAAGTATTTTCTGGTTCCGTTCTCATGAAATTGTATGTTACCAGTGAGGCCTTCAGTTTGAACCTGTTAAAGGATGATTCTCGGTCAATCAAAACTACTCGTTTTTTTCATATCTGAATCAGGTTTGGCTTTACCCTTCGTAAATGCTGGTTAACAAGTTGACCATATTCAAATGTTCTTATATCACCAAGAAAATCAGATCCAGAGTCACAAGCGGATTCTACACTGTAGGGTTTTAGGGCGTATGGGTTATCGCTTAAAATGTCAGAAAATGCTTCTTTGATTATTAGCATCGCATCATACATTAGAGCAGCATTTGCCTAAAATATGATTAAATTTAAAATGTAACAAATTTATCAAAGCTTTATTGAAAAGTGCAAATAATTTATACCGAAATAGAATCTTTGCTAGCTCCAGGAAACTGAGTTGAATCTAATTTACCCCAGTTTTCCAAAAATTCTTGAACATATCGCCGATTCGGATCAACCATTCGGAATCCAGTAATGTTTACTGCATCATACTCAAGAACGTTAGTTTCCCAAGTTTCGTCAAATGCCTTGATAAGAAACAAAAAATGAAAACTCCAATCAAATCAGAAAGTTCTTGTGTATACAATAATTTTATATCAGATCATAAAAGAAGTTAAATACCAATCCTGCAAGTAGATAGTGATAAGTTCTTCGACCAAGATGGATATCTCGAACGTGACTTACAATAATCTCTTTTGCAACGGTTGAAGGACAATCCAATAAAATGTATTTATGGGAAAACCTTTAAAGCATAAAAAGATTTAAGAATATAGACTGACGTGATCAGAACAGAATTAGGAATTACATTAATTTTAAGAAACAAGCTGTACCTTTCTGCAGATTCAATATTTCTCAGTACAGCGATTGCATCTTTAGCATTCGCAATTTTCTTTACCAATTTAACTCTCAGAAATTCTTCTGAAATGGGTGAGCGATAAAACAACGTTTGCAACCTTGAAAGTCCTAATTCATATGAAATAGATAAAAATATAATAATTCAATATTTTTATTATTTTCATCATCCATTAAAATTACACCAAAAAACTGCAATTACCTTCATTAGTGGAATACAAGTAAATGATTTCTTTCCATCCATAATGCTCAATAGTGTCTAATATCACAGGGTTCAAATCTGGACGCAGTCTAGTAGCATAATCTGCAAGATCATTATTATTCCCAGCCCCACGCTTTGAACCTTGCTATAAATTTAATGCGTTGAAAAATTAAGATTTCATCATGGTCAGCACTAATGCAATAAAGTTAATAATCATATTAATACCTTAGAAAAGTGCATATCCTTCGCAGGATACCACGGAGTTACCAATGGCATACGAAATGTATTCGCAAATGCATGGTAAGTGTGAAAAGACTCGGAATTCATTGATCCAACCAATGCATAAATCCCACGGGAAAATTGATTACAGACTATTCATAAAAAATCACCAAAATATTTGTAATCCCTTTATCTCGTCAGAACTTAAAGAAATTTAAAGTCAACTTACTCAGCTTTGACAACTTAAAAGCATCAGCCGTATTGATTGTGTCCACAAAAGCAGTAAATCTGTAAATGTCCCTAGGATTTGAGGTAATATTCAAAGGGGTGAAAGTAAGAAGGGCATGTTTAAATGCTGTTTGAACTTCAGCCGTTCCTTGTTCGAATACAATCCCTGTGTGAAATTAATAAATAATTTAAAAGTAAATACATTTTGTAAAGGTGAAAGTAAACTTTCACCACAATTGATTTGTACAAAGAATTCTATTTGTATTAAAATGAATTATCTCACCTAGTGGCAATGGAAAGTTTCCAGCGTGAGTACAATTGCTCATCAAGGTCAAGAGAAACACTATGAAGATAGTTTTGGCTTCGTCATGACCTCGAATTCCCGACCTTCCCGACCTTACTCTCTTTTGACACAACATTTTTTGACACTTTTTGATTTATGGTGGGTAGCTTTCACCGTTGGCACATTACAAATTACAAACCCTTCCTTTAAATGCTCATCACATCTAATTAAACTTTAAAGTATTTAGGACTCTAAACTTTTAAGATTTTGATAGAGTATTTACTTTTAATACGCACGGAACATGTGTGAAAGTTGTACAGATTTTGTACACAGGATGTTGAAGACGGAGAAAGAGATGCCCGTTGAGTTGGAGAAAGATGCCCATTTCCCTACTTACTTTCTCTTAGAGCATCTCTTCCCTTTTAGTAATGCTCTCTTTCTCTCTTTCTTTTGGTATATTATAGTGACAAGGGAGACTTGGTATTATGATCATTTATAAACTATATCCCAGAGATTCCTTTTGTATCGATCCATAGGCTAAAGTATCACTAATCCCGATGGAATTCATGGATGCTTGTGGAAGGAAGTGTTTGATGGTTATATAAGTATTATGACTCTAAAGACGTTGGAGAATTGAACCATTTGTGTACGACGAGTACAGATTAAACTTATAATCATTTAGAAAGTTCGATTGATTTGTAAACGGGTTACAATAATTATATGACTAGCTAAAATACTACAAAAAGCTATGTAACAATATGACGGGAATAATTTTGGTTTTAAATCAAAATCCACATTATTCAGATTCAAGACTACTGACGAGGAACTATTTATTAGTTCGAAAGCTTTAAATTATAATAATTTTTAAAATACGGTTTTGATAGGTAATATAGCTAATAAGAATTATATCAATGTTTTAAAAACCTAGTAAATCCTGTGGGGTTGTAGTTCCATCACGCTTTATGCCTTTCTTATAAATAATTTACATCTAAGAAATTTACTTTCATTTCAATTTGAATCATCCATGCAATGAACAATGCACCGAATCAATACATTCCAATTTGGCTACATTTGAGCTTTTACTTCATATTTTTATTTATTGGTCTTTAAAACTTCGGACGACTGATTCGTGTAGTACTTATCAATCTTCTTTATAGAACTCATTGACACTTCAGAGTTCCTAGCTGTGACAAGCCGTTTCATACTTTCATTCATGCTAACAGACATTCGTGCGTTCTTTTTCTTCCGATCACGTTCAGAACGTGCGATTTCAGGATTTAAGTCGGCTTCAAAGTCAAGGCTGTCATAATCAATTTCAGATGGGTCAGTTTCGTCATTTATTCCTTCCCCTTTGATTTCTTCATCGGAACTAGAAAGATGTAGCAAATCTGTAAGCTTTTCATAATCAGTGGAATCTGGCACATCCTCTGGTAACAATGGTTTCATCTTTTCCATATATGGTTCATAAGCTTTAGAGATAAGTTCAGGCTTGTAGTTTGGCCGAGCTATAGCCTCTAATGACTTTCTAGAGCATTTCCAGTCAAGAAGGCAGTAAATGTCTGATGGTGAATTGCTTCGGCATAAATTGGCAAAGCGCCCCCAAAGTTTCTGACCTGCTCCTACAGCTAACATAGCCCATGCAGCATCGTTATGACTCCATGTCTTACTTATATTTTTAAAATCCTCAAAAGTTACAGCGTAGCATTCTTCAGCTTCCCAAAGATGACCCTCTTGTAACAGTATATGGCCAATTTCATGCATTGCATCTGCTTCGAGGTCTTTCATTTCATAATCTGATGCTATGTCCATTTGTTTTGCTAAAGCCTCCATAGCATCGATTGCGTTATGGGATCTACAAATATTATAGAGTTTTGATAGAAAACTGAATTCTTTTCAAGCTTGAAAAATAAAAGATTTGAAACATACCCCAAAAGACACAGGGCAATATTGTGGTAAGCTATGGCTTCTGTTGTAAAATCTCCAGTTATGATGGAATGCTGTTTTAATTGCTCGAAGTATTGCAGTGCATCTTCATAAGCTCCACTAAAAATTTGAAAAAATACATCAATTTTCTAATTATATTGAAAAATAATTATAATCCAAATATGGTTTTTACAGAAAGCTGTGAACTTAAACCCTATACTAATTCAATAGCTATATAGCTATAGTTAGAAACAGAATATTTTTTAAATATCACCTATCCGAACTTAGTTTAAAAAGTAAACTTACACATGACGAAGTACTAATCCAAATCTGACAAGGGCCGAACTCATGGCTGTTGGCTGTCGAACTAAATTAAAAATTGGAATCTTTTAGTGCATGAATAAGAGACTATTTATTATAATGTAGGTTTTAAACTTAAATCCAACCTTCCATAGCAAGCTTCAAAGCATGATCAGCAAATTCATGAGCAATTTTTACATCTTCGTCAGTAGGAGATTTGTGTGTATGCATGATATTATTCGCAAGACTTATCAAAAGTTCGTGTTCTAAAAGGGTCGCAATCATGTAAACTGTCATACTACATCCGTCAACAACATCAAAAATGTCTTTTTCTGCATAAAAACATTTAGTTTATTAATTATTTTTATTGTAATAATGCCGTCAGTCAAGTTACTAAGCATGCAAAACTAAACAAGCGTGTCTCTGTGATCGCAAAGTTACCATTAAATCTCAATCCATGAATTCCAATTGGCTTCTTAAGCTTGATAGTTAAAACTTTAGGTTTAAATTGCCAAGCCTGCTCCTTGCTTAATTGCCGACAAACCGCAAGATGATCAATCGCCAATGCCAAAGCGGATTCTTTACGTTTAAAAAGAGGTATCAATTAAACTTTAGGACTTTCATCAGCTTTCACTATCAAATTTTTCTACCCTACAAAAGTAATTACTCAGAATATCAAAAATAAAATACCTAGACCGTCATTGCTTTCTCTGGCTAAAAAAGCTAACAAACAATGCACTTCAGCTTTAATTTTATCAGCTATATTCGAATCCAAAATGTTTTTAGACCCTTGAAGGCAACTCAAGAAGAAATGCTTTGCAAGCCAAATATCCCCGTTTTTCATAAGCGTTTCTCCGAGATCCTTTCGAATATATATTCCAGCGTCAAATTGTCCTACAGTTACAGAAATGTTTTTTAAGTTGGTCAGGGTACACTTGAATTCTGTTTGAGTCTTTATTAAATAATAATTTTAAATGTTATTGATTACTATGATTGGGCATTCATTTACCTTGACTATAGTACATGTAAGAACGCTTAAGAGTATCGCAAATGTATTGTAATTTTTCGTTTTGTTCGCGTAACAATAATTTATCTCCAATTAGATGACGATATCTGCCAACTTTTCTTTCACGATCTTCTTTACGAAAAATGTTATTTACTTCTGTAGCTGCGTCAGTGTCTCCGTTTGCTATCATGTCATGAAGAAGTAAGAGATAGAAAGGTTGTTCGGATCTGGATGAAATAGTTGAAGTCATGATGTATTTTCATTAATACCCTTTAAAACCTTCGAATATTATTATTACATAAATTTTGGGAACTTGCCTGACAATTTGTTCTGGATTTAATAAGGGAAATTCATGTCTCAAAATTGCTCTCCATCTGTCCAGGTCCTTATCAGCGGCAGTGGCAGTGCGTCGCCCAATGGGGGCATGAGGAATTTCTATCGTTGAAGCTAGTAGTTTAAAATTAGGCTTTTTTCGTCCTTGCCTTGAACCATTTCCTAAATTATTCATATTGAGCTACTCAAGTACTTAAATAATCGGTTCTTTCTTACCTAATGAAATGAAATAATGAAAATGAAGTTATAAATAGTTATGTAATGCATATGTAATAATAAGTTTACAAGTTGTTCTGTTGCAAAGACGTGAAATGATATATTGCTGTAAACATAGAAACTACTCGTGCATGATTTTTATTTAAGTCTTTTGTTCAAATTATGATTACAAAGAGTGGGATTCAGCATGTAGCAAGGCTATTATTTCCCAAAAAATACTGAAGATTATTAAATTTTATACAAAAATTCATTGTAGTCTTACTGCTTTAATGTTAGAGTTCCAAATATTTTTCAAAAAATAATACACGGCGTTTTTTTGATTTTCCTTAAAACTAATCACAGTTCACAGCCCAAACATAAGAATAGCTTAATTGGTACCAAAAGCATGTACACAATGAATTAATACAGAAACCGGTTTACAACGGCTTTCTTTCATGAAATTAAAATTACGAACTAACTATCCTAATTAACATTTTCTTTGTTTTCAAATTCAATTTCAAATGCTAGTCCGTGGCCGGTTTGTCTGGTTGACTCAGGACGAACTTTAGTTATAACCTGTGGCGGAGGTACGGGTGCTCTTTTTGAAATAACAAACGTCTGTCTTGAATCTGCTCCTCGAACATCCTGGAACATAATAATATTTCAGTTAAAAATACACTCTACTGTGCATACATTGAACAAAGCAATAATTCAAAATGAAAATAGCTTACGCCAGTATCTGGGATGAAAGGTTGGCGCAGAGGGTGTTGAAATGCTTGTGACCGATCAAAACGGCTAGAAACATTTGTTTGCTGCTGAGGTTTCTTAACTGTCAAAGACTGAACTTTCAATCGGAGTTTGTCGTTTTCCTGGAAAGGATGTACGAAACATAAGATTTAAAGTAAACCTTTAGATTCTTATTAATTTCATAAAAATCAAATACTTAAATCTGAAAAATAGTCCAGATTTTTTATTCTTTTGAAAAAATGTCACTTGAAAAACAGCAGACAAAATGTATTTACCTCTTTTAACTTAACGTTTTCTTCTTTTAGTTGAACTATATGATGAATTTTTTGGCGATTGTTGGAATGTCCCATTAGATCAGCGTATTTGCCATTCAGTTCCTGCAAACGATTTGTTACATCCAATCGACCCTTTTTCTCTACTGCTAAGGCTTCTGTGATTGACTCAAGTTCTTGAGTGAGATTTTGAAAAGCATTCGTCAAATCATTTTTTTCTTTGAGACAATGCTGCATTTCTGTTTCTTGTTTCGAAATTTTTTCATGCAAACGACTACCTTCTTCTAAACGACTCTCCTTTTCAGTTAATGCCTCTTTGATTGACTCAAGTTCTTCAGTCAACCTTTGACAAGCAACTGACAAATCATTTTTGTCCTTGATAAGCAGCTGCATTTCCATTTGTTGTTCAGAAATCTTTTCTTGGTAATTATTAGCGTCCTTTAAGCGGCAATCCTTTTCCACAGCTAAGGCTTCTTTGGTTAACTCGAGTTCTTGAATGACCTTCTGACATGCATCCGAGAAATCGTTTTTGTCCTTGATAAGCAGCTGGATTTCTGCTTCCTGTTTTGATATTTTTTCTTGCAAACGATTTGTTTCTAATAGACGACTTTCCTTATCTACCGATAAGTCGTCTTTGATTAACTCGAGCTCAAGTGTGACTCTGTCACAAGCATCAGACAAATCGTTTTTCTGTTTGATATGCTGTTGAATTTCGTTTTGTTGTGCAGAAATCTTTTCTTCATAATTATTAGCTTCGAGTTGTCGACTTTCTTTTTCCACTGCCAAGGCTTCTTTGATTGACTCGAATTCTTCAGTGACCTTTAGGCAGGAATCAGACAAATCGTTTTTCTCTTTGATGTGCAGTTGAATTTCGTTTTGTTGGGCAGAAATCTTTTCTTGATAATTATTAGCTTCGAGTTGTCGACTTTCTTTTTCCACTGCCAAGGCTTCTTTGATTGACTCGAATTCTTCAGTGA
>JAQGAA010000350.1:0-24412 GCA_034696425.1 Isotoma viridis
ATTGTGCGAATGACATGAAACTTATTCTTACGAGAATTAAGTTAATTCTCAAAACCAAAAATAAAGACAACCGGGTATTGCAAAGAATTTAACAAATGTACTCGATATGTCTCTGTTCAAAACAGGTATACTTCTCTACGGTCCACCTGGTACCGGGAAGACCTTAATTGCTAAAGCAGTTGCAACTGAATTCAAATTAAGTTTTTTAAGCGTAAAGGGACCCGAGCTTCTTAACATGTATGTGGGACAAAGCGAAGAAAATGTTCGAGAAGGTAACTTTAAAATAAATTGTATACGAAATAACTCGATAGATTGAATTCCGTTGTGTTAAATCACTGTTATCAATATCAGCGATTCATAAACGAAGACATTGCTAAACATAATCATTAATTTTTGATTTTTCGTCGTCTGCAGTATAAATTGAGATTTGAGAGCAAAACAAATCTACGCAGTTTGCTGTAATTGATTGTTTACAAGAAAAGTTTCTTTAACCAACCTGAACGCTTGATGCCAGACGCAAAGAGCTGGGGAAACTTCAATGGTAACTGAATAGAATTAATTAGTTCAGACTTGATTGATCCTAAGCCACCGACGTCTTCCCATGTCACGTTCGGAATTTTTACATCCGAGCTTCCCCCTTTAAGCACACTGTCCACCATTCCTGTCAAAAAAACATTACTTAATTTAATTGCAAGGCTACGATCAAGGTTGTCTGGATTTCTTGATTCGTTGGATTCAAAATACCACCGTTACATCGGGTATTACCGAAAAATATTCAATTTTTTTTTAAATTGTCGCAAACGATTAAAAAGATAGATCCTTATTCATAACAAAAATGCATTACCTAAAGCATAATCCATATCGGACTCAGTTAGTTTCAGAGAAGTTGCAACATTTGGATTCATGCATGATGGATGAATTTTCTCAGCATTATTTGTATTCAGAGCTTCTACTGTGTTACTTTTTCCAGCGTCGTCAAAGGCTTTTCTAAACGTAACAATAATATTGTCAGCATGAGATTTAGAGCTAACTATTATTATTATCTGTCAGATTTTAATCTATGCAAAGATAAAATCTAATATTTAGCAAGAATTTTGCAACTTAAACGCTCTAGTGGCACACATATTCGTAAATTTTCAAGAACGCATAAATCAAACGCTTAGTTATTTTTTCCATTATTATTTATCAGATTTTAGTTCTCGATAAGTCTTGAAATAAAATGCAAATAAATGAAAACTAAATATTATGAAAAGAGAAATAATATTTTGTTCAAACGAGGAAAGATTACCTATAAAAATATGAAAATCATTTTACGGAGTTACTAGATAGAAATTTGCCCATTGTAGGTACCTAGTTGCGAAAGCCACGATTGCTTGCAAATCAGCCAAGTTTCTCCTAGCCCCGTGACATGATTTTTCAATCCAGGCCTTTAAATTTAGTTCGGATGATAGGCAAACATTTCCTTTTGCCATCATCATCCATTCAACAGTTGGTAGGATTTGATCAAAAGCAATGGAAGTTATTGAGGAGTCGGTCTCCAAAATATGAACAAAAACATGTCTCAAAGATCCTGATATTTGATCAGGAGTTTCTGTACTTCCGACTAGAAATGCGCCTAAAGGGTATTCGTTATTGCTTTCAGAACTGTTAGTACTTTTTGATGGAACTTGATTGGTATTTTGATTGTCTTTAATGTTCGGTGCTCTTTTGATCATCAAAGTATTCCGTTGTATGTCAGAAAGTAGATCTTTGAATGCATAAATTACCCTTTTGTCCTCTTGCCCTTCTTTGTCTTTCCCGAGGAGCTATAAATAAAGAAGTAAAATAAATTTTAAAAAGCAGATCAGGCCAAAGTTTTAAGAATAATAGTAGAAAAGCCATTTTAAAGTGTTATAGATAGTCGGGCTACTGTTAAAAAATTATAGCTCATATATAGGGTGACCATCCCGATTTATTACGGACACTTTTGGGATTTATGTAAGAATTTTAGTGTATTTGTTTTAAATATTCGAATGTGTGTGCAACCTAACTGTGTTTTGAATATTATTACATATTGTTATTTAGTTAACTAAGAAATTTCAAAACCGATTTCTAAATAAATCTTTGAAGCATAAATCATTTTGGTTTGTCGTCCAAACAGGCATGATTAAAGAATTCTCTGTTTTTTCTTAATTATATTGATAATTAATGATCAATGCTCAACCCTATATATAGGCAAAATTTACAGAAGATCCGTAGAATTTAGTATAGAAAGTAAAAAACAGAATCTAAAACTTATACTGATAATGGTTTTGTATAAGCTTTGTAAAAATGTGATATCAATTTTTAGCATCCTTTTAAAAACACAAGATTATTATTAGCATAATAATATACATACATGAATATTTTTGATGTAGATAAGACAGGGTAGAATTGACTTGATTTTTTCACCCAAAGCCTTCAACTTGGCTTCAGTATAAGCACTAGTGTCTCCAATAAGACTGACTGCATTTATCGAATAGAAGTTAAGCCCTAATCTCAAAGCTGTGGCAGTAGCAATGGAAAATTTTCCTGTTCCATTCGCCCCATGAATAAGTGTAATTGTTGGCCACAAATCATTATCTAATGGATGGCCTAGATGCTTTCCAATAGCATAAGAGAACAAAAAGTGCATTTTATCCATCAAGGGTCGAATTACATTTGGCACAAGGTCTAATCTCTTCTTAGTAGCTGGCTCCTTCACAGCTACGTGATAGTCATTAAGCATTTCGCCTGAAGATAAGTATAAAGCCGTTGACTCGGATGACACAATAAATAGCTGTTGTGTTGTTAATGACGAACCGTTACTGGTGGTGGTTTTAGAATCACTATTATTACTGGTAATTTCTTTAACTACAAAATCTAACCTATTGAGGTAATAATGGCTTGAGTTAGGAATCGAGATGACATCACCTAATGCTAAATATTTAGGTTTTTGAAAGAAACCTTTGAGCAAAATATCACATTCTTGGTTGCTGATTTCCTCATAGGAAGATTTCAATCTTGAGAGTTTTACCATTTTAGCATTTAAAGGATTAAAAAAGTTTTTCTCGTGTTTGATTTGGTCCTGGGGGGTTTTTAGATGGGAAAATTGAGCATTTACAAGAGGTACTAGTCTACATCTTAGATTGATTTTATTGCTGAGGTCATTAGTTTCTGGAAGGTCACACGGGGGTAATTGGAAATGTTTTTTGAGATTGTAATAGGCTGTTGGTGTCAGTATAATTGATTGATTAAGGTCGTCATCGACGTAAGCCTCTTCGTTACGCAATGGGTGAACTTTACAAGGAAAATTTGCATTTGTTGAGGGCAAAGGTGATATTAATGATGATGATGATAATAAGGGCTTAGACGATGAACTGGGATAAGGATCATTTGCATTGATAATTTGAATTCCTGTCCATTGGTTTGAAGTTATTAGCATTGAGTTGAGAACATTTCCACTGATCCATATCGAGCGATCGGGGTCGAAGTCTTGTTCTTCAGACGACAAAGTCGGAGTGGGTACAGTTAATGTTTCTTCGCTAATTGAAATAACTCTTAGATTAAAAGACATTTTCCGAAAGTTAGCATTCTTTAATGTGACAATGGACAGAATTCCTAGGAATGATTTTAATCCAGATTTAACTGAATGGGGTGTATTGTGAAATACGAGGTTTATGAGGTACATACAGAGTATACCCGTTCGAAGAAAATCCGGAGATTTTTTAGCATGATTATTACCACAGTTGTTCGAGTTTGAGACAAAATCAGGAAGAGTTTTTTCTTGTTCTGTGAATGCTAATGATGCTGTCGCAAAAGCATTTTTATTTGACTTGGAACTTTGGACTCTCATTTCAATTTTCGATTATTCAACTAGGCATTAATGGTTTTTGGCTAGCAACTAACTACATTAGTTTTAAATTTCACATCGACATTAAAAAATCAAAAAATGTTTCGGTTGAGAAGGCTATATTGCAGACACATTAGAAGTTATGTCTACGAACGAGAAGTCGGACTTCTTTCTTGGATATTCTTCCCATTAAACGATTTCTTGTCTCATTCACTCCAATTAATAGTTTTGTATGTTGAGAAATTAGCAAGCAATTTTTGCATTTTTCTTACGTTCAATTCAAAACAGTCTAAAGATAATGCATATTATAATCCAAAATATATCTTAGCAAGCACTTTTAGCGAAAGAGATGACAAATACAACGATGTTTTATATTTTGTCAAATCTCTCATCCAGCAGTGTAATGAAATGACAGATCACAGGTCAGGTGTCAACCGTCGGTACCTGGAATGATAAATATAAACAATTAATGGAATAATGCTTTGTTACTAATGATAATAAATGACCATATGTTGTGACACAACCACACAACATTTTCTTGTTATTGTTAACATTAGGTTCTTTCAAACAAAGATTTTAGCAACTTGACATGCCATTAGCAAGTCAAAAAATTCATAATAACATAAGTAATAGTTCTTTTATATTGTTAACTAGTATTACGACAAATGGGGTTTATGCATTAACCAGAGTGTAAATACTGTGAACCAGACCATAAAATATATCACAATGCCAGATCGTAATAAAAATGTTTGCTATCAAAATGGGTACCTGTATATCTATATCAAGCTGCTGAACCAGTTCAAAGCAGAATAATGATACACAATTATGATGGCAAATAAAAAGTTACTTCAAGGAACATAAATATAATTAAAATGACTACATGTGATACAGAGATTTCAATTTCAGTTCCGACGTCTTGGAGTCATTCTAGTTTTCTAGTATCCCAGGGCCTAGGGTGTAGGTGAGTGTGGGGGGAATCAGGCAATGAGCCGTTAATATAATATGAACGAAAATGCTTTCCCAATGTAGCAAAAGCAAAATGTGAATACAATTAATTGTTATGAAATGGTTTTGTGATTTTTCGCAACTAATATATTACTGTGCAAGATCAAAATACTATAGACTATAGGTCACGTTGTTATCCACACTGAGGGGCGGTTCTGTAAATCTCTTTTAATTCATCAAAGAAACGGTATCGCTTTTTCATTTTAGACCTTTCTAATAATGTGAATCCATAATGAATGAGTACTAAAGATAATTGATTGATGTTATGTAATTGTTCCATTATCGAACTGGCCAGTAGTCATGCTCATATTCAAAGCAAAGCATTGGCTTAATAAAATGTTCTTTCGTGTTTGCACCAATTGATAATTGAAATGAAAAGGAAAACCCGTGAGATAATTGCATTTTAATCTATATTTTAGTTTAAAATTGTGTCTAATGTAGCATATTTTATATTTGCATTATCTTCACGAGTAGTACGTGTTTTTAACTACAGCATTTATAATAATAATAATGATATCATTTAGTATCTTCAAATCATCATCGTTAGTGTGGGTTTGACGATTACGAGAGAGGAATGAATATCGAGGCCCACATTAAAAAATTGATTCCAACTAAAAATAAACCCCACCCACCCACTTGTTGTCAATATAACTTTCAGTAATAGTAAAAGTATCAAAAGTTGCAAAATATGATTTAACTTTCCATTTCGTTTGCATAAAGGAATAGTAAAATGATAAATTGATACAGTTGGGGAAAGTTGAGAGACATGAGACTTTCTCTTTCTCATTTTCCCCAATGTAATATCAAATCTCATCTTGCCTCTTTTTGGATTTTTCATCAATCTTTGAGACAAAGTAGACAAAAAGTTACTTTATTCTGAAGTTTCTTCTGCTGAACTGAAATTGGGTAAAAGGAGCAGGGACGCAGGGAGCAATCTGCCAGAACTGTAGTGTAAGCATACTGGACAAACAAGTAAGTGGAGATGCATGAAGATAAGTTCAAGTAAAAAAGGTTTCATTCGTCTCACATCACAGTCTCATCAGCTGACTGACGCTGACCCGATAATGCATGCAAATCCAAAAGCACACAGCAATATAATAAGAATCGGGTTAAAGTTGAAGAAAAGGTTGGCCAAATTGACAACGTACCTACAAACTATATGATGCTATTATTACTATTTATTTCTGAAACGGCTAATTAATAATCCAATAATTATTGTAATCTATTCTAACAAGTATTTACGGAATGTGAGAAAATGTTTTTTATAAAATAGCAATTGCCCCAATGATATGACAGGATGCTATATGGTAAAAAATTTAAAAATTATAATCATCATGGACATGTCCCGATGTGCGGATGTAACATGTGATGTGAATACGCAATCAAGAACAAAAAAAAAACATAGCCAATTTGATTTCACTATTTTAAGGAAAGTTTAAATCCGAAATCGTATAAATAGTAAATACAAAAAACAAACTGCTTACCTATTCGAAGAATCTTTGCTTCCGGTGTCGGGTGCTATACTAAAAATTAAGTTTAAATGTGAAATAAATCACTTACATTTTTTTAATTTTTTATAATTATAATAAAAATGCACACACTAAAACTCAATAATGCATGAAATTATAATTTGATTATGAATTGTGGTTCTGACAGATGAAATACAACCGTAATTGTCCACTATGATTTAAAAAACACAAGGAAAGTTGCACGTCTGACGTCCAACGTCAAACACTTTCACTTTCACCACACTGCGGAAAATAATTTTCCTACTTGTTGGGATTTTTTAAGTGAAAACCCGCAAGAAAAGTGGAAAAAGCATAGAAAAATGACAACATTACTAGTTGAAAGGTAACGGCGGGAAGTAAACATTCTGCAATCTTCATCCGGCTTCTAACAAGCACTTTTATAACGTTCTGAGGAAAGTTTTTATATTTATAAAAAGTTCATCGCAGCGAAGCGCTTAAAGTTATATTATCAAAAAATCAAAGTGAGGAACACTTGCAGCGTCAACTTTTTTAGTGTGTGAAGAGGTCAGGTCATCACGGAAAGGGTCACGTCAAAGCGGAAAAGGATTAAAAATGAAGTAAGTGAAAAGTGAAGCCACCAGAAGCATTCCACAGTTCAGCGCAGTCTGCAGTCACCAACCAAGTCACAAAACTGCCACTGCACCAGTGTATTAATATTAATCAATTTTGTATTATGTTTTTCAGGCTAGTAGTAGACGGATTGTCAGTGGTATTTCCATATGACTACATTTACCCTGAGCAGTTTTCCTATATGACAGAGCTTAAAAAGGCCCTAGATGCGAAGGTAAGTTTGTGAGTTTGATGTTAATTTTGGTTAATATAATAAATAAATATTCATCTGGTTTTATAAATATATTGTTTTAGGGTCATTGTATGCTGGAGATGCCGTCAGGAACTGGAAAGACTGTGTCCCTTTTGTCCCTTATCATTTCCTACATGCACGCTAATCCACTTCATGTCACGAAGCTTATCTACTGCTCACGAACCCTTCCAGAAATAGAGAAAGTTCTTGCCGAGTTGGCGAATCTGTTAGAATTCTATGAGAAAGAAACTGGAGAAAAACCTAACCTTGTTGGACTTGCTTTGACTTCTAGGAAGAATCTGTGTATTCATCCAAATGTAAGATTTTAAGGTTTAACTTTGACACTGAAGTGACCGAAAATGACTTATGAACAATGCGTTTGGAAGGAATTAGGAAGTTAAAATTTATATTTTACAGAAATATTATTTTTATACTGTTACTTGTGTAGGTCAGTAAAGAAAAAGATGGTAAAATAGTGGATGGACGCTGTCAAAGCTTAACAGCATCTTTTGTTCGAGCAAGACATCAAAAAGACCCTTCAGTACCTGTTTGTAGCTATTACGAGTCGTTTGATATGCACGGTAGGGAGTTTCCACTTCCACCTGGAGTGTATAATCTTGATGACTTAAAAGAATATGGAAAGCAGAAAGGATGGTGTCCTTATTTTGTTGCTAGATATACGGTAATTCTAACAGTTACAATGCATTGACTCGTGTCTTCATGGAAGTTTTTATTCGTAGAAGAAACCGTTTCCTATATTTTATTGATATTGATTTTTTCAGATTAATCATGCTAACATAGTGGTTTACAGTTATCACTATCTTTTGGATCCAAAGATTGCTGATATCGTGTCAAAGGAGATTTCTAAAAATGCTGTTGTTGTGTTCGATGAGGCTCATAACATTGGTAAGTTATCATTGTAACTAGTTTAATAGGGTAGGTAAGGTACATTTATTAATAATTTACAATATTACCATGTTTCTAGATAATGTATGTATTGATGCCATGAGTGTCAAAATTAATCGGAGAATCTTAGATAAGTGCACAAATAATCTTCAGACTCTGGAAAAAACTATTGACGAGTAAGTATCCAACTTTATTTTATTTCCCTAAAATTGTATTCGTTTTGACCTACGAGTGCCTAAACTGTTTAACTGCGGTTAAAATTGCAGTATCAAAGAAGATGACAGCAAGAAGCTTCGAGAAGAATACCATCGATTAGTTGAGGGTTTGAAGGATGCAAGTATTGCACGAGAGACTGATATCGTTCTCGCAAATCCTGTGCTTCCTGATGAAATCTTACAAGAAGCCGTGCCTGGAAACATTAGAAATGCTGAACATTTCATTTTCTTTTTAAAAAAATTTGTCGAGTATATCAAGATGAGGCTGCGGGTTCAACACGTGGTTCAGGAATCTCCTGCTGGATTTCTCAAGGACATTTTTGGCAAGATTTGTATTGAGCGAAAACCCTTGAGGTAAGTGGGTCCTAAATTGGTATTAAAAAGTATGCATTGTAAATACTATGTATGATATGATATTTGAGTTATTAGTTAATATATTGTATTTGATAAACTTAAATATTCAGGATTAAATCTTTTATTTTCCGCTCTTTCAGAATATTAAGTACTACTGAGTTTTAATTTTTGAATAAATTTACAGATTTTGTGCTGAAAGACTTGCCTCATTGATCAAAACTCTGGAAATATCGGACATCTCTGATTTCTCCCCATTGGTTCTCATCTCTCATTTTGCCACATTGGTCTCTACTTATACAAAAGGATTTACCATAATTATTGAACCGTTTGACGAGAAATCCCCCACTGTCAGCAATCCTATCCTTCACTTCAGTTGTCTGGATAGTTCTATAGCAATCAAACCAGTTTTTGACAGATTTCAATCAGTTGTCATCACCTCGGGGACACTCTCTCCACTAGATATGTATCCAAAGATTTTAGACTTTCAACCAGCTTTAATGACGTCTTTTACTATGACTTTAGCTCGTCCATGTATCTTACCTATGGTAGACTAACTTATCGTATTATTATTAATTCAACATTTTAATTCAAGTGCAGTTCATTGAGTATGTTGCTATAATTCTGTGAATGAATGCAGTCTCACTGGAGCCGAATATTTAATAATGATTTAATTTTTTTTTTAATTTTTCTTTTTTGATTTCACTGTAGGTTGTTACAAAAGGAAATGACCAAGTAGCTATGTCATCTAGATATGAGACCAGAGAAGATATTTCTGTCATAAGAAATTATGGAAATCTTCTTGTTGAAATGGCCTCGATCGTTCCCGATGGGATGGTTTGCTTCTTCACATCTTATTTGTACATGGAAAACGTCGTTGCCAGTTGGTATGATCAAGGGATAATTGATCAACTTTTGAAGTTCAAATTACTCTTTATTGAAACACAAGATGCTGCAGAAACCAGTTTGGCTTTATTCAATTATATTAAGGTATTTATTTGTACTGATGTGATGATGACATTCTTCTCTAAAATATCCTTCTGCCGATTGTAGCATAAAATAGCAGATTCTAGAAAGTGTCAAGTATCAAGTGTGTGAAAGCTAGGTCTAAATATAATTAATAGTTAAATAACGTTTTTTCAATTGACAGGCTTGTGAGAATGGCAGAGGAGCCGTTTTGCTATCTGTTGCTCGTGGAAAAGTTTCCGAAGGGGTGGATTTTGATCACCATCTTGGACGGGCTGTTCTTATGTTTGGAATTCCTTACGTCTATACGCAATCAAGGATACTCAAAGCCCGACTTGAGTATTTAAGGGATCAGTTTCAGGTACTAAATTACTAAACAGGAAATATAAAATATGAAAGAAAGGCTAACGAGGTTCTCCCACTTTGAGGTTCCTTTCAGTGGTTGTTAAGTACGAATGAAATGAATTCATGGAGATTTTTAAAAACAAGCCAAGTGATTAATTGCTGCTTATTATCACTTCCTGTCATCCTCTGACAGTTTTAAAATTAATGACTTGTGAATTTTAAAACTGTCGGAGATTAAAAGGAAGAATATTAAAAATTTCATATGTCTAGAATATTCTCATGACTATTATCATTTATCACAAATGTATGCAATTTTAATTTTGACGTTTAGTTTTTCGATATGGTTAAAAATGCATCTGTGTGTCTTTATTTAACTTCGTCGATTTGACCTTACCTTGACTGTTTTTAGATAAAAGAAAATGATTTTTTAACATTTGATGCCATGCGACACGCTGCACAATGTGTTGGTAGAGCTCTTCGTGGAAAAACTGATTATGGTATTATGATTTTTGCTGACAAGGTAAGTTAGTTTCATACACCAAATGGAATTTTTGAAAACGAAATCTGAATTGATGAATAACAAATTTGCGTCATTAATTTTGATTTTGCAGAGATTTTCTCGGGCTGATAAGAAGAGTAAGTTACCTAAATGGATTCAGGAACACTTGAGAGATTCCTTTTGTAACTTGTCAGTAGAAGAGGCCGTTCAGGTGAGAAAGTTCATCCACATTTTAAAAACACGAGGTCAGATCGTGACAATGTTTTGAGAATTTGTGATTTCGTTTTTAACATGCAATCACTCAAAATAAACTCGCATATTTTTTCGTTTTAAGTTGTCAGTGAGGCGCCAGGTATCTGAATTGCAGGCTTACAAATATTTTGTTTTCAGATCTCGAAGAAATGGCTGAAGCAAATGGCTCAACCTTTTACCCGAGAAGATCAGTTAGGAATTTCATTACTAACTTTGGATCAATTGCAGAGTGAAGATATGCAAAAGAAAATTACACAGCGAGCGCAGCAGCAGGCATAATAATTTTGGAAGTTCAGTTATTAAGTTCTGTTTTAAAGTATTTTTGTGGAGCCCTAAAAATACGGGCAGAATAGATGACTTTGGATAGATAGAGTATAGACGTAACTTATAATAATATTATAGTGCTAGTTCATTTAATTTGGATTGAAATGATAATATTTGACCGGGGAAGTTCATTTTGTACGGATTTTTGAAATAAATACGTCCTGCGTTATAACCAAATTTTGAGAAGGATCAATGTCCAATGTCATTCATTAGAATTCCTTTAGCTTTAGAGTAGGATGACATGGTATGGTATATATAAAGGCAGTACCTCGGCATTACCATATAGCAATATAACTATAACTATGGTCGTAATAACTTTTTTATAACCTTCCCCGATAAAAATTAACATTGCTTTGCTTCAGTTAACTTTATGTTCCTAAAATCCAATACCCATCGCCAAATGATAGAAAAATAGTTGGTCATTAAATCCTCTTAATGGGTACAAAATTACCGGTATCATAATGCTACTATATATCGACTAGACTATCTTTGAAGTCCTCGTTAGGTTGATATGTTTTCTGAAAGTCGTTGTCCACTGTCATCAATAGTACAGATAGCTATTGGATGTTGCTGCTAATAGGGAGTTGTTCATTTAATGGCAAATTGCCTTTTTGTTGTCGTTGAAGTAAATATTCATCCTTAATTCCCATTAAAGTGCTTATTGAACTCTGAAATCAAATCAGTACGTACAAAAAAACTGCTTCACAACGGAACCCTTACTCCAGCAGTCGAATATTAAATTGACCATTAAGACGAGGCCACTATCGTCAATTATTCTACGAAAAATAGGAGAACATAAATTTCATATGAAACGATTCACGTGTCACATAGTTGACCACAGGACACTGCTCTCATCTCAAAGTAAAGTCAATAAAGTCTTTAGCGTTTTCTTTATCCTTTCCTCCTTCATGTTTATTTATTTTGCCTGGAATCGACTTGGAATCTATGTGACCAAGTTGAAGTAGGAAAATTCGGAAAAGCTGAATTTATATATTGTGTTGCAACCTGGGTTGTTTCTAGGGTTTAACGTTTAGCTATATAGTATAGTCATTGGAATTCTGAAACAAGTCACAACTTAAAGATTGATCTTAATGCTTTTTTGGCTGGAGTTGTATTCTATCTCTACGATGTGACGCTTTTGTAGCGTATTATATAAGGCATTTAGGCATTTGTATGCACAACTCGATATCAATCAAACAGAATAATAGATGATAACCCTATATTATCTAATCTTTTCGCTTCTAATTCTATATTTTTTTTATCAAGCATAGCATCTAAATATTTACTTGACTTTTCCAAAAATTTACTCTAACGTACTAACGTTACAGCTGCAAAATTTCAAGAGTGAAATAATTCATAGAAATTAAACAATTCATAAAGAATTGGTTTTAAGTACACTGTATATTCTCGCGTATAACAACTCATACAATAGTGTACAATCGCACTATTAAACCGAAGGTGGTATTGTACGAATTATTTAATAAACTCATAGGTCATAGGTCTATTTGTAGCATACGCGGGTTGTGTTACACTGTAAGTGAGAGAAAAGGGAATATATCTTCAGTCTGCGGTTTATTTTATTAAGACCAGTAGAGGTATTTCCTCTGAATTCTAAGAAAAACTAATGCTGTCCAACCGTATTGCTCCAATAGCCTTGAACTCTGAACCATAAAATAATAAACTTTTCAAATAAATAAAAAGTCTATTATGTCTCCTGCAGAAGGAGAGAAACCTCAGCCAGTTTCATTAAATGATGAACTTTTGCCCTTCCTCTAGGTGAGGGGACTGTAAAGAGAAAAGTTAGGATTCCTTGCGTCAATTCCAAAGTTATCTTTTTGATGTACAATATGTAGGTAACTAGGTTATAGGTCCACAATATTATTCTGTTGACTTTTGACTATGAAATTTATTTTTTAATTAACGAACCGTAAAGGACTTTTCAATTAGGAGCAATAATACAAAAACAAGCTTGACAGAGCAATTATAAAATTTATAATGAATTATTAACTTTGAAAAGTCATGCAAGTAAAAAGACAACTCAACCAGAAAGTTTTATTTGTGAAACTTTAATAACATTTATAAATGTCAGGAGAATACAAGACAATATATAACTTACATGAATTTACACCATTTAATAACTTTACATGTAATATTTCACTTTTATTCCACGAGGTTTTTTAAAGGTACACGATTTACAATACAGTCACGTTTTTTTACTTAGGTACAGAGAATAAGTAATTTACATATCTGGTACTCTCTACACTGACTACACAACTATGTTAAAGGTTAACCCTTCAACCAATTTCATAACTATTACTTACCCAGTTTCTAAAAATCATTAAGCTAGGTTGGAGAAGAAAACGGATCGAGTCTGGAAACGGTACAATTTTTTTAGCAGAAATTTGCAATCAGAGTCAGAAGTTTTTATTAATTAACGAGCTTTTTTAAAGTTCGATTCTCTCCAAATTGAATTTTAATATGTAAAACTTTTTTTTAAATTTTTTTATTCTAGAAAAAACTATTAATTTTGTAACTAGATGAAATAGGTAGATATAGACAAAGTGTTCATTAAAATTATAAAGCTCGTTTAAACTTTGACATTTACTTGAGTAGTTGTAACACATAAATGTATGTTTTATAGTCACCCCTACCTATTTTATATAACTTAAAAGAAAGGAATATACATAAAATATTATAAACTAATTATTATCATATTGTACAGTCTACACAAGGGGAAAATATTATTCCCTGAGCACCAATTAAACATTTTAGTATTTTTGGTATGCTCCTGTATCTGAGTATTTTACTTAAGTCGTAAACGGTTCAAGTCATAAATTGAAGATGAGCTCAGGGTTTAAAGTTAAAGGTTTTATATATGTTGGGAGTTGAGTTGTAAATTCGAAATAGTAGTGTTTGTTCATAAATCATGAATGTAGTTTTCTTTGGAGTTTTTTTAATGTGTTGCTTGAATTTGCTTGAGATTTTGCTGTACAATGAGTATTTTTTGCTTTGAAAGTGCCTGCAAATTCTTTTAACTGCAAAAAGTTCATGAGATTTTTACCACAACCATGTACATGTCCAAGTCCAAAATTACATTTTGTAAAATTTGAAACCAAATTCGATTACATAATCTAACAGAAAGCTTAAACATATTCAGGAAAAGTAATTAAGAAATAAATCTACGCAGAAAATACATAAAAGATAAATCACAGCGTAGAGACTTGATCACAGATCATCAAATGAATACTTAGATTATTAGACTGTTTCCTCTCTCCATTGGGACTTGGACTTGGAGTACAACACTGGACGGTTGTTTGGGTCGGAGAAATCGCAAGGAGTCTTACGTTTGAAGCACAGCTTGTCATTTCCCCCTTGTGATAACTGTAAAGAATGTTTACTGAAGGTGGGCGTCCAGTGATCTTCGTCAGAACTGAATCGATTAGACGAATTATTGCCAGTCTCATCTGAAAACGAGCAAAACAGGTATGGCATCAATTAATTGAATTGTTTATTGACTACTTTTAGCTTTCATACTAAAGACTGAAGGTTGATACCCGTAGTACCTACATATACTATACTAGGTATAACCAATTTCCTATAAATGTTTTAGGTAATTAAAAACAAGGTTGCACTTATGTATAGAATAGATGTAATATCTAACTTGGGTTGGGAGCTTTAATTAAGCTTGAACTAAATTAAGGTAAAATCTCTCTGCATCCAATAGAAATATTTGGAAACAAGTATTCATTATTTTGATACACCAATTGCAACTTAGCTTTTAATAGGATGATGACATGTAATTATGTTTTGATGTTTCTACCTCCTCATTTTGTCGATATTCTATTTTTATACATTTCTTCTTATATGAGACAAGAAGGTGTTTTTATTTCTCGTAATGTTTAATTTTTGCCCTTGCCTTGGGTTGCAATGTGAAAGCATGAAAGTAAACATTTAACTCTATTTTCATCTGTATGGGTTTGTATGGGTGTATGGGTTGTGATTTAAAAAGCTTTGCAATTTCCTAATGTTTTTCTAAAAGTAGACTGAATCAAAATAGTTATTTGAGCTATTTGTAACAATTTCCTTTAAAAAGTCAATAACTTTTAGGGGTTTTACAATCTTTGTAAATTACGTGAATTCATAGAAATTACGTGTAAATAAAATAGTACAATTTGATGATATTTTTACACTTTTGATTAACCATTTATTTACATCCTTATGTATATCTAATGCTATATACTGCCTGTAATCTTAACTTTATGAACTGTGAATTTTTCTGTTGAAAAGCTTTTTATGGCCTTTACGCGTAAAATCTTTAACTGTAACGATACACATGGGCTATTAACTTGTTGTACCCTGTAGGCTAAACGGGAGAAATCTAGGACAGTGTACGTGGGTTCAATAATACCCGAAAACTTTCCAGGGAAGTGGAAAGCTATAATAATAAGAAAATAATTGTCCACTTACCTCAGTACAACGATAGCCATAAAGCCAAGGGTTCATAAAACTACTGATGACCAATGGTGTTGCAGCAAGCAGTCTCCACTGTCTATCCATAAGAATCATATTGCCGGAAAAGAGATCCACAAAAGCACATACTTGAATTGGTATCCAGCATACAATAATTGATCCCAAGATCATGGCCAAAGTTAGTCCATATCGGTTGCTATGTCCAAGTGTAGCTGTTTCAGTAATTTCGCAAGTAGACCCGTTGTGAAGTGACACTTCCACACTGTAAATTGCTCTTGCATGATTCCTGGCCACGACATAAATGTACCCATAACTCACAATTGCAGAGATCAAACATGGTCCATAAAGAAATATAGCCAGCCAACCAATAACAACTTCGGGTCCAATGTTTCTAATAAAAATTAGTGGCATAGAGATCCCAATTATTATGGCGTAGGTCCAGCAAGCAAAAATAAACTTTTGGACGTTGGACATCGTGACAAAGTGGTTGTATCTGAGGGGCTGTGATACTGATGTGAATCTGTCTAGACCTATTGCAGTCAATGAGAGAAGTGAAGCTGCACAGAATGTCAAGAGGACTGCGAATGGTCCGATGCACAGGGCAAAGGAGCATTGTTCATTTAAGGGGACAGAAAGGTCAAGGGCTACTGCTACTGGGAGTAGTAAACCGAATCCGAGATCTGCTGCAGCTAAAGATATTAGTAGTGCATTTGAGGGGGTTCTGAGACGCTTGAAACGTAGCCATACGCTGATGATTAAAAGGTTAGATATGACAATGAAAGGGCTGAGGAGCAAGATGAGTATTGAGAGGCCGGATGATAGAAGCATTTTTGATGTTTTGTGAGTACGATGTTTGATGATCCGTTTCAATCCTTTTCTTCAAAAATACATCAACTTCTTAAGTCTCACATCTAGAAGAAACCACATTAAGGAAATTTTTATAAAAAAAGTTGAAAGTCTACAATGAGACTGCATCAAAGAGATTGGGATAAGCTGCTTATGCATTCTATTCAGGCTTACAGGTAACTTATGGAATAATACTATGCAATTTAAACTCTGCAAGTGCAAACCTAGTCTTTAGAAAGGAAAGAGAAAGTGGTAGAAGTTGAAAAGCTGTTGCAAAATGTAAAATGTCTCGTACAAATTTTATACTGTGGCAAGAGCAAGTGCAAGCAACTTTATGCAAAATTGCTCCCTTATTGAAATTCAGGGTCAAGTGACACACATGATGTTGAAGGGTGACAGGAGAATAGATGAGATGACATAAAATTTCCTGTTATTTTTTGCATCAGAAAGGATTGAAATCTAAATTGTGTCCTAGGTAAAGCAAAAAAAAACGGTTGGCTAAGAGTAACAAGGTTTGATATTTGGTGAAGCTGATGCGAGTATAGTGGTGTTGGTGTTGTAGTAATGCATTAGATTAATGGAAAACGAATTGATAATCTGAAAGTGAAGTTCGTGATCGGGTTAGTTTATATAAATGATCTTAAAAGGTGAAGCAAGAAAACTTGGTCAGCTTGGTGGAACGGTTCAGTTCGAATAGACTATTAGTGTCGAAATGGTCCTGTTGGTAGGGGTATTGATTTAAAAATTTATGAGTTCGTCAGCAAATACGTGAAAACTACCATATGGTATGAAACCCTTTAAAAATTAAAATTGCTATGCAGGTCTCTCACTTATTTACTTGGTGTAATAAGGCTTGTGCTATTTTTAAAAGTTCCAACATCAGTCTCAAACAAGCTATAGATAAGTGACAAACAATCGAATTTCCTAGCATATACACCATAATTGATTGAATATAGATTGATTCTATGAGTCTTCGATGTCACCTCAAAAGTCTACCCACTCTTTAGAATTTGTTATTGTTCATTGTTATAAAAGTTTACTTTCATTGATATTTCAAACATACTTTACGTACATATAACATATATAGCATAATATCCATGATCAGAACGTGGTATGCTTGCAAGTTTGTACTTTGACCTGATTAAAGTAATAATATTATTATTGAATATTTTTAGGATAATGAGCGAGCGACAAGCGAGGGGGAAGGAATGCAAGAGTGGGTCTACCACAAGGCCACACCACAGCATTGTACTCTGGAGAAATAATTAAATAAATACAAAAAGAAAAACAACCTAAAATATTTCGAGGGGTCATGTCATAACTAGCAGAAAGTACTAAGTTTACTTATCAGTTATCACATAATGTGATTTACATTAGCGAAGAATAGAAGGACAACATAGTATCCGTTTATAGGGGTTGGTCATAAGGCGAAAGCTTTTCTTAAGTTGAATAGTGAAAAGTTTTTCTATCTTGTCTTTATGATTTTATTAAAAAGTTTAAAAGCTATGAAAGTTTAGAGTAGTGATTTCAATATGATTGGGTTCAAAGTGCATGGTAGAGTGGGCTAATGGCCATATTAATGATTATAATGGTAAAAGTTTGTAACAAAAAGAGAAAGTTATATACACGGGGAAAGCATATTGACTTAATTTTCATTCCAGTTAATGGAATTTTTAGCCTGAGGTGCACAAGATCGGTTTCGACTTGATTAGCAAATAGATTCTAGTACGTGATATATTGTCTTTTCGCAAGAAGAGGATGGATTCATTTAATATTAAATTCTAAATTCACTTTTAAGGGCCTGGACTCGTTGCGTCATAGTGGATTTAATGTATTTTATAATTTAAATCTTGGATCAATGATAATGATATCTAATACAACATGATACTGAAAAGTATTATGCACACAAAGCGGCTTTATACATGAGAATAAATCTGTTAGCACAACTGCTACTGATCATTATTAGGTACTTTAATGTATTATCAATTTAGCATATTTCTCTCTCCTAAGGGTCTTTTACACTAATCCTCGAGAAGTCAATAGTAATGAACCACAACAAATTAAAGGCTGATTACTGTCAACCTAGATTCATTGTTTAACTTTGGTACCTATACTACATGCATCTATTCCAACTCGTGTCAATTGAAGGACGTTATCCATTATCATTGTTGCCATATAAAAGGACATCCTTAAATCGTGTCATTTTAAAAATACATTTTTGTTTTTATCATTGACAATGTATTCTTGGAAATGATACTTGATACGTGAAAGATATGGTCCTAGATCCAAGGATCAAATATCAAAGCTGGAGGGTTATAAATGAACATTTCTTATTTTTTCACAGATGCATGGTATCATGAGACAAAAAAGGTATTGTAAACAACAACATAAAATGATACATTTTTTAACAAGATTAATACCTAATGGTTTATTGTGTCCGTCCATCTTTAGTTATTTTCTGTTTGTATTTGTATCCTTGTATCAACTTACCTGTTAGTATTTTATTTTGCACAAAAAGTTTCACGTTTTTCAATCTTGTGAAATTGAAATATGATACTGTAAAATGATTGTATCACCATCACCAAATGAAACATATTGTCCCTATTGATTCTAGGTATTGCTTGATTTTGCCAGAAAACAAAATCTTCTTGGTACAGAACCTCAGCATGATGAGAAAGCAAGGGAAAGGAAAGAAAGATCAGGTACACAAAAGATAGTCTTTATTTGGTTTCATTTACAATTGAAACTTTGTGAGCCATGAATGTTTTTCATTTTTTGAAGCTCAATAAATATATTTCAATTTTTTTGGGATTTTGTCTGTTAAGAAATTCGCAACACAAACATGTTGTGTTACTTTTGGAAGGGACATTTTTCGTTAAAGAAAAGATCGAAAGTTCAAAACTAATAGTATGATACATAATATAAAAAAAGTTTTCCTTTTTATTTATTTTACGTCTTCAAAATTTGTTCTTTTGACCTTCAAAGTTATTATTTGAGCCTTGTTTTCGTCAAAATATAAGTTTCAACTATGACATGACGCAAAAACTCAAAATTTTGAAAAGAATTATGTATATATCTTCAATTGTCATTCTTTCCAGTTTCAATCCTTTTAAGTCTTAGAGAACATAACAAAATAATACGATTATTGCTAAAAAAAATTAGCCTCAAGTCTGGAATCAATAATGTTGTAGTGAATTCATCCTCATTCTTATGCCTTCGGCACCGGTTTGTTACAAAAGAGATTCTATTCCAAAATCTTTCAGATAAGAACAAATTGTATAAGAATGTAAACAATCTCATAGAATCTCTTTGCTTACGTTCATGAATCTCAACAAAATAAACAAACAAATAAAATATTATTTACATTTTCTCCTACAAATTTCTCAAGACGGAATAATGATAGTCTTTTATTCAAACTCTATTATTTTTTCCAAAAACTCGACAAAATAGATATAAATACAACAAATACATATTATGCAATCAGTTGTTCCATTATGTAGATACAATCTTTTGTTTGGAATCTTTTTTGTTTGGAATTTAGAACACAAAAGCAAAAACACTAAGTCTCAATTTGGCTACTGGTTTTAAAAGCTTGAAATAAATTCTGAATAAGAATTATTTAATTATATAAATATATAGTAGGTATTCCTTATGAATAATATATTAGGTTGGCTTTGAAATTAAGCCTAATGATCAAGTACGTAATTCAAGGTTTAAGAAACTAAACATTTCAGAGAAAGCTCAGAAGTTCATATATTTTAATTTAATAATGTCTAGAATATTAAATTGCTTACATAATCATGCAACCAAAATCGATGCAACTCAATATAATATGAATACACAAGAAGCCTCGGGGTTCTATTAAGACTCACATTGATAAAAGTATATAAATATATCTAAATTTGATTAGATAATACTTGACATCATCCTGAATATGCCCTAAGCAGAAAATGACATTTGAAACCAAAATGATAAAACTCATTAAACATAATAGCCTTGCTGATCCCATTTCAATTTCAATCAGGATTGAAAAAGAGCCAAAAGCCCTGCTACTTTGTTTGGATGACATAACTCACAATAAATCATAACCTTTTTCAACTTTGGTTGCATCACAGGAAATCCATTTCAAAATATAAATATAATATCGATGTAAGGCAAAACAATTCTACTTACTGAGATAAGAAATGTATGAACCTGGAAAATAAACAAAAAATAAACATTTGGTCATACAGCAGCAGCTGGATAACTGAATACTTTTGACCTAAAACTAACTATAAATTATATTAGCTAACGGTCAGTTGTAAAATACAAAATACTATGTTTGAAGTATACTGTTACCTTAAATAATAAATAACAAGCAAAAGCTCTTTGTACCAGCTGGACAAATTTTTTTTATTAAATTACTAGATTAGGTACTCAAGTTGGACTTAAATATAACAATATAAGGCATCAGGACACTAGGGCGAGTGCAGTGCAGGACCTTACAAAAGAAAGGAAGATGTAACACATTAAAGATAAGCCAATGTCTGATGAAGCAGACAAAGACTTTAAGAAAAGTTCACAGAGTTAAAGACTTAAAACTTTGCACTCTTGTTTTTGTATGTGTTGCGAACTTTAAAAATCGAAATGGACAGTTTATATTTTTCTGGGTTATGTTAACTTATGCTAGGACCATTTAAACATCTTAAAAATCTTTAGACAAATTCAACATATTGTGTCTGTTTAAAATTTAGAATTTACTTTAACCTTATCCGGTATATAAGGAATTTTCATAAGAAGCCTTTTCCTTAAAACTTCTTCTTTAATTCATGAATTCAAGCTAGCCAAATAAAATATTTACTAAAACTTACTAAAAAATAATCTCTTATTGTTTCATACATATCTTGAATTTTTCACGGACACCGGGTATTAAAACACCTCCGGAACATCAAGAAGTGCTGAACTGCTGAACAGTAACATTTGTAAAGTAAATAACAGTACAAATTGTAAACTTCATTTCCCCGTGTTTAAAGTATATTGCTTAATAATAACTAGGCATTTTACTTTTAGAGCTTCCATGTTTGTTAAAAGCAATAAAGTAAATTGCTTTTAGACTTTCTATACTCATTAAAACTATTAAAGTACAAAGAAACAGAACCACATCCAAGTTTCCTTTGAATTGTCAACATTTCATAATATTGCATCGTGCAATTAATCTGAACTTCTAACCACAACTAATCAAACGGTGGTTTAATAACTGAGTCTTTATAATATAGTATAAAACTCAAAAACAAAGTTCCTGTCCACAATTCTAGGAAAATCTAGAAAATTCTAGACACAAATTATTAACCAAATTCCCTAGAATTGAACATTTGCACTAAAAATAATGTTGACAATAAATTGTACATCTTGCCTCAAGCCCTGTTATGCAACGTTTGTAAAAGCCTTTTACCAGTTTCAACAGTTAAAGAGCTATTGCCAGTATTACAAACCGAGAAAAGTGGGGAGTGAATGCATTAGGAAAATAAAGTTATTCATGGCATGTCTTTGTTCCATAGATTGATCATTGTGCACTTAAGTGTGTTAACTGCTCTCTCGACATTTTATTGTGTTAGGTTAACACTCTCACGTCTATTGACTGTCCCTTTTCAACCATAAAATAGAAGAAGTGAATTACAACATTACATTGCAATTGCTACCTTGTTGAAAGTTAAATCAGCCAATTCAACCACTTAATCAACCTTGACCGTTCAAAGTCAGAGTCATGGTCGTTTCCAGACTTTTTTGCTTCGACTGATTAATGACCCTTCTTCCTCAAATCCAGCTACTACTCCCTACCACCCTACCCCTGCCAGTCTACTGTCATAGAGCCTTGAGCTTTACTACTAATATCCACTGTCACTACGAGTAGAACAAGTACTTTATTATACACTTTACTGCAATATTGTTTAGGTAGAAGGAAAGGAAACTGCAAGTAGGGCCCACTTCACTGGCAAGGACGAGGACGACCATTTACGTTGAGGTAGTTTTTAGGGTGAAAGTAAACTTTCCCTTCGTATTCTATTTTGGGGCGTGTGTGCTCAAAACATACAAAACGGTTAGTATAGAAATGTTATACATAGAGACAAATAGAAAGCTCTCAAGTCTTATGGAAATGATAAATGAGAACAAAGTTTGCAAATCTCATAATCTCGCACCTCCTTTTACCGGACGTTTCTTTGTTCATTTTGTTCAACATAACATTAGACAGAGTGCCAGTATATATAGCCAGGATGAAATGAAGTCGATAAAATATCGGCAAGCTGGCAGACGGCGTCAGGATTTGTCAGGGAGACAAATTTCTTTTGCCAAGCAAATGTTTTCACAGGCCATAGGGTTTCAGCATTAGTGTGCATACGTGTACTCAAGTTCCTTATTACCAACTAACTTAAGAATCTACTAAACTACAAATCCTTTAATAGTTTGCTGACTTGAGTTGAATAACAAACAACATCAGTACATTTCCCTAAGTCCCCATTTGAAGAGACTTTTTTGCTTCGACTGATTAATGACCCTTCTTCCTCAAATCCAGCTACTACTCCCTACCACCCTACCCCTGCCAGTCTACTGTCATAGAGCCTTGAGCTTTACTACTAATATCCACTGTCACTACGAGTAGAACAAGTACTTTATTATACACTTTACTGCAATATTGTTTAGGTAGAAGGAAAGGAAACTGCAAGTAGGGCCCACTTCACTGGCAAGGACGAGGACGACCATTTACGTTGAGGTAGTTTTTAGGGTGAAAGTAAACTTTCCCTTCGTATTCTATTTTGGGGCGTGTGTGCTCAAAACATACAAAACGGTTAGTATAGAAATGTTATACATAGAGACAAATAGAAAGCTCTCAAGTCTTATGGAAATGATAAATGAGAACAAAGTTTGCAAATCTCATAATCTCGCACCTCCTTTTACCGGACGTTTCTTTGTTCATTTTGTTCAACATAACATTAGACAGAGTGCCAGTATATATAGCCAGGATGAAATGAAGTCGATAAAATATCGGCAAGCTGGCAGACGGCGTCAGGATTTGTCAGGGAGACAAATTTCTTTTGCCAAGCAAATGTTTTCACAGGCCATAGGGTTTCAGCATTAGTGTGCATACGTGTACTCAAGTTCCTTATTACCAACTAACTTAAGAATCTACTAAACTACAAATCCTTTAATAGTTTGCTGACTTGAGTTGAATAACAAACAACATCAGTACATTTCCCTAAGTCCCCATTTGAAGATTTTGACATACGTCATACTGACATCAAAATTTGTATTAAGTGAGAAAAACAATATTCAAAATGGAAAGTCGTATCTAGTAAACTCTACTGTTTTTGGTTTGCTTTTAAGTCTTGCAAAATTTATTCAACCAAGGATATGAAGTTCCATAAGAGGAAGAGAGAAAGAGAGATATGATGTTGATGAGGATTCAAAGTCATTGGAGTGAACAAAAACAGACCAGACCCAATCTAATATGAAACGATGACTGACTACTTTATCAAGAAACGCTATATTATTATATTCCTGTCTTTAGTAGTAGCAAGTAGCAGGTAGTAGATTTTCGAACATTGAGCTCTCCTACCGTTTCTTTCATTAACTGGTTGATTGATTACATCTTTCGTGATGTTAGGTAGAGACTTGACGTATAACAACTCATTCCGTTTCGTCGCTTTCTTCCTAAATTTATTTGTTATTGTGTTGGACAGGCCTACACAGTACCGGATGATAATACAAAAATAATATTCTTCTGAATAATGTTTCTGGATGATTGTACTGTACTGTATTCTGCTTCTAGTTCTGATAAATTACACAAAGTCGGAATGGGTTGTGTTGTGTATTGAATGAATACTTAATAGGTATAATACTGCTTTCTCTCTTTCAACAGAAACATGACTTGGAATAATAGTAATAAGTGTATTTGCCAAAGATCTTTAGATAATAATAATACACAACGATGCAAAATCATACTTTGTGTAAAAAACATAAAGTAAACTTTATAAATCATTTGACATATTTGATGAAAGATGAGCTTTTGCGTCATTT
>JAQGAA010000351.1:0-24404 GCA_034696425.1 Isotoma viridis
CTTCTGAGTTAAAAGCTTAAATATTTTACTTCACTGATCTTATCATATATAAACTAATTGCAATTATTTCTTTGATTGATTTGATGCCTAGTGGACAGTTGGACAGGGGATAGGGTGTAGTTGAATTTAATATGCATAGAAACTTTTGAAAGACTGAGTGACAAATGTAGAGTGTTTTAGGAATGCGAATGATGAGATTGCAAAAGTAAATTAGGTTACATTTGAAATGTCACAGATCAATTTTCGAAAAAATGGAACATTAATCTCTTAAAGTTTAAAATACATTAGTTATATTCTAAATTAGTATTTCAAGCTAATTTTTTAAATCGTAAAATTGCAAAATGATCTTAATTAATTGCCAGCATAAAATTTAATTGTACCAATTACATTGAATTTGTAACTTTTAACACATCTTGAATCTTGACATCAAATTATCAATGACATCTTTGTGGGCATATATTATTGTCTTGTGGAGTTATCTCGTAAAATGAGTCATGTCATGGTACATATATGCAACATTGTATAACAATTCTATCATCTTTATCTGTGAGTGAACTCTACCTTTTCTAGAAAAGTCATCATCATCTCAATAGGGCAAACAACCAATACTAGTTAAAAATTCCTTTTTAGGATTTTGCTATACATGGACTTGAGGGCGATTCCATGTCTAAATGGATTAAAATGTTTTGATCGTCCGATGCAATGTCAAACCTCTTTCTATTCCATGCTTATTTTTATACTGACTGTTTTCATGTAAAAATGACTTATTAGATTTGACAAATTATTGAAGAAATGTATACGATGATAGGAATTACTGGGTTTTAAATGTATAAGCTTTCTGGTATGTTAAATTGTTTATAAAATTGAAGCAAGGATTATTTTTAGGAAAATAAGCTGTTTTTCGTGTATTCTTCAACATGATTTCAAAATAAGTTTGCTAAACTTACAACTCAACCTAAGTAACACTTTTAAATAAATTGATATGATGTAGCTAGTTTGTTATGTTACGATCCTACTTGTGACTTTGAGCTTTTTTAATTTTAGCAGAATTGTGTGATAGATTCAAAATCGTCCCTACCCTTATCGGATTAGCGTGATTAGTCTACGTTTATGGTTTACACAGTAAGAAATGCTTTAATGGTATCAGTATCAGTCCCTCACGGTATCGTCGGTACCCTAGATGCCCTAGAGTCCCGACCATACAAGATAGAAATACTATTACTACTACGACGAGAAGGCTCACTGCTGTATCCAAAACTGAGGATCCTGGCATTGATAATTGAACAGAAACGAATTAAATAAAAAAATTGTTATTTTTATAAAAACTTACTTTTGAGCATTGTGATCTGGTAAGTTGAGGTATATTTTTAAAATTGGTTTAAAATAAAGTTTTCTTGTAACTTGACACGTCTAAAAAATCAATCCATGATTTTCCAATACTGGAGACTGGAGAGAGCAAAATTACAACTTTGTTAATCAATATCGCAAAAGTTTAATTTGACCCAGTCTAAAAAATCACAAATTTTACTCTTAATTCTGATTTACGATCACTCTATCCATACACAACACAAGTATACATATTAAAATACAAATGTCAAAAAACAAAGTTTCCAATTATTAAAATATCTAGTACTTAACTCTTTTTATCTTTAAAAATACAAATTTTCTCACAGGATTTGTTTTGCTTTCACTAACAATGTGGTTTCAACTAAGGAATAGCAATAAAAATTACACACACGTTATAACAATAAGAAATTGAATTACCAGCCTTAACTGCCCTAGATAAGTTACTTCAGATTATAAATATAAACTCTCGCTACCATCGCCAATACAACAATTAACTAATACGATTTACTTTTTCTCATCATTATTTCTATTGTTACAACAATCATAGTAAAAACAGATGGTAAACTGATACACTGCATCTTAACTTGCATATGGATGGCAGTCAGAGATTATGGTTTGTAAGAAAAATACACAGGTAAGAATTTTGTTATTGAAAAAAGTAGAAGTGCATAGAAGTAGTAGTGATATGCAATGCAATGGGTGTATCCGGATTTGCTTCTTATAAGACTATCACTTTTATAATTAGACTCGAGTTACCTGTGCTCCCTATAATGTCTTAAGGAGAAAAAAGGGGTTGGAAATTTCTCAAGTACGTCTTGTATAAAATGAAGGATGAATTTAAAGGGTTAATAGGCTTGGGGCGAAATCTCATAGGTATTATTATTATATAGACGAACATTCCTTGGTAATAATATAACTATGAAATTTATTTGCATTGTGCAACTGCACATTTACATTAAAGAAATGCATTTGTCACTTCAAAATAAAAGGCTAAAAAATTGTCCATAAAGGCTACAGGATTTTTTTAACTATGCCAAAAATTATCATACACAGCTTCACCTTGAAATTTGACTTGTTAAAAAATCAAAGGTTATACAATATGGAGTACGACATGATTTAAAAAATAACATAAACACGTACATTTAAAAAATTTTAATTGACAAAAATTTCGATTTCATACATTTTTTTAACGTTTTCCGATTCAAAATATGCGTCATTTTAGAATTATAGCACAATTCAACTAGAATGGCTAGAAAATGATGGGAGTGAGCCAGAGTCACTTTTAGAAAGTTTTTTACTAGCTACAGCTGCAACCGCTTTTTTAATTTCTGAAGTGACCGACTTCTTGACATTTTTAGCAGTAGCCTTTGGTGTCTGCTTTCTTGATCCGGATGATGCACGAGATGATGATGTATCAGGTTTTTTTCCAAATGAGTTTACAATATTGTTTAGTGTAGGCAGTGGTTGAGTATACGCATTTTTAACAATGCTAGCTCCATTCTTGCCACAAATGTTGATTCCAGGATTGTTATTTGGACTTAGATAACAAGGGGGTGCGGTACAATTAACTACGGGACGGAATCCAAATTGCATCATAGTTAGCCATGGTTGCTTCTTAGGTTCAACTGTGAAGGTTACCTCTGTTCTGCCTTTGGGTTGAGGTTTATATGAGAATTCTACTCCGTCGTCCAGTCCGTCCTCGCAATCACCATCTTCATCAGAAGAACATTCTCGAGGAAGACATACGTTGGGGGCGTCAAATGCCATACTTTGAAAGGGCGTCATACCTAAGACATAATTACATAAGTTCATATCTCTTTTGTTTTAAAGCTCTTGTGGAATTTGATTCTACCACTGAACAGCTATAGGAAAGTTTCTCTGCTATTCAAAATGAATAATAAAAACTTATTTTAAAACACGTACCCACTTTTGCAAGTTGAGGCTGCTGTTGTTGACTTTGTTGATACATTTGTTGCTGATACATTTGTTGCTGATACATTTGTTGTTGAAACATTTGTTGCTGAAACATTTGAGGCATTTGAGGGAAACCCTTATTCATGAACATCTGGTTTTTATAATTTGTGTTGGCCTGGCCGTCATCTTCGGATGAACTTTCATCTGATGAAGTTTCATCTTCATCTGATGACGAGTCTTTAGCTTTTGCTGGTTTCTTTATTAAAGGCTTTCGGATTGCTACTTTTGGCTACAACAGTATGAAAAAAATATACTGAAGCTAAAGGAATTACATTAAAATTTCCTTAAATTTCTAGAAGCTTACAGTTGATTTATTAGCTTGATCCCCCTTTCCAGTTTCTATAAGAGTTCCTTTCGCAGCCGGTACTGCAACTTTAGCTTCCGTTGTTAGCCCTGTCGCAGAAGTAAGTGCAGAAGTAACATCCCCTGTAAAAACCGATACCACTGGAGGTGATTCTGGATGGCTTGCATGAGAACCCCCAGAACCCAAAGAGCCATTTTTGGATGTTAATTTTAGTGCTGGATCTATTACAGCCTGAGTTAGAGTGGAACCGGGGGGAGTACGATCATCCGAATCAGTTTCAGCATCTGGACTTCCTGATGAATGTGAAGTTTTACCAGAATGCAAGTCGAGGTTACGTAAATTGCCAGCATCAAAATTATGTACATTAACAGATTTCCTTCGTCGCACGTGATGCAAATGGGCCATCTTTTTTTCAGGCACTGCTAAGGCTGCGTCATTGTCATTGCCTTCGTTTGCAACCGATTGTTGAGTGCTGATAAAGGACGCCTGGGAGTTAAGCGATACTTTTTTTTCCGGATTCGCCATAGCGTAACTAACTTTGTATTTAAATTTAGACGACTTAATTATTCATTGATATCTTATCTTGGTAATTGATTTGGAAATTGGAAAATTATGACTATAACTTATATCCATTCATAAGTAATTGATATCCGTAGAAACCTAAGACAATTTCCCATTCCCCACCCACCGGACCCACCCCACTACTAGATGCCTTCGAGTTAACTTCCGGCTCATGTTTTTTATTGAGTTTCAACATTAACGAAAATAACAAGTCAGACGCCAATGATGCAAAATCTTTCTCAATTAAACTACTTCGATTATTTAGTTAACTATCATTACAAGTTTTAAATCCGCATAAATGAATTAATCTTTAGTCCGGGGGGAACTAAATAGAGTTTTACGGTAGTTGATAATTTATCTTTTTTAGAGAAATCTAAAAACTGGGGTACACTAAGAAAACTTACGGAAGTTTCACACATTTCGGTTACAATATCCAACAAAGACAAGCTCAAATTTTTAGTTCAAGTATGACAAAATAATTAATAAAAAATTAATTAAAATCTTAATTAATTAATAATTAAGTTGTTAAATGCATTGTTAAAAATTTAATTAATCTTTTAGCTTTATGTAAATAGTTAATAAATACAAAGTAGTACATGTACGGCTCTTAAGTATCAACAAACTACTAAAGCGGGATATTCAAATTAGACAAAATTAGCTGTTCTTGGGAGAGGATTTAATTAATTTGCTCCCGTGAAAAAGCCAAAATGAATAGTTAATTTTGAAATATTTCGGTTTTTTTGATAATTTTATAAATGTATTTGTCACATAATAATTACCTTATAGTATCTTCTAACTGCAAAGTACGATTTTTACCAGTTCACAGTTCGTCATTGCCCACCACCACCGTTGGTGCCTTTTTTTATTTTTATCCAGGGTGCAGGGAGGGTTAGGTTAGTTAGGTAAGGGTTTGTTTTCATAATTAGCTAAATTATAAGTTAAGTTAAATACTTGTAGTTGTAGTTAGTGCTGTAATTATAGATTTTTTTGTAGAAATTTTATAGTTTGTAGTTTGTTCCAAGTTTTTTACTTAACAAGTGTTTCAACTTTACATCCTTCATCCTTTACAATTCATACTTTAACTTTAATATGTAATAAGTTTTAAAGACATGAAACATGATAATCGATAATGGTTAGTTTGATAATTTTGTTTTCCAAGCTTTCGGCAAATTATTGTATGCTCTTGTCATTTCTTCAGTACTTTATATAGTTTACTTTAACCATTCATTGCATTGACCATCAAATAAAAACCCCTGCGGTGCAGAGTAGTTGATTTTTTCAATCCTTTAATCAGGATTTTATTTAGAATACAACGTTTAATGGCATAAAAAATACTAAAAACGTCGCAGGTTTTAAGGAGAAGCAACAAACAATAAAGGAATACTCTACTCCAGCTGAATTAATTAATTTTTTACATTATTTGTATAATTCACTAAAATCAATGCGATCAACGCACAATATGCATTGGGACATGCATAGCATTGATGCATTACTAAATCTTCAAGACGATAGAATATAGATAGATGAGTGTAAATGAATTTTAATTTAATTTTTAATATTGCATCATTGGAAAGACTGAATTATGGATGCTCACAGTTTCTAAATGCATTTTGCATGATTTCTGCATGCACATAATAATCAATAAACAAATATTTCAAAAGTTGTACGACTTCTCCAAGAATCTATGAATGTATTGGTGTTTATTATAGGCTGTTAGGATTATGATGTACTTTTAATATGAAAATAAATATTTTGAGTTTCTGGGCTAATGAAGGGAATAAATTTATTTTTTCTAGCCTTGAATTGAAAGACAGTCGATAAATCGAATAGTGAATTCAAAATGCCTAACACTACGGACGAATTCCTTAATAAGACAATGAGGAACGTGGTGGGGGTCCTGTGTCAAAATATGGGATTCCATGCGGTCCAACTAAGCTCCGTAGACATCCTAGCGGATATTATGAAACGTCAATTTTTGCAGTTGGCCAAATCTTCTCACGAATATGCGGAGCACTTTGGAAGAACTCAGGTCAACTTGGATGACGCTGCCTTAGCACTTAGTGACATGAAAATGCCTGTGTCAGAACTTGTTGAATATGTTCAAAGTTTTGATCCTGTATTACTCCCATATGCAAAAAATGTACCTGATTTTCCTGTGCGACGGGAGTCTAAATTAAATTTCCTTAGACCTGGAAGCGAAGAAGTGCTCACCAGGGAGGTTCATGTACACGAGTATATGCCTCCAATGATTTTAGAAGCACCAAAACCAAAGGATAAAGATAAAGATGTTGAACAAATTAAAGTAAAGGAAGAGAAAATGGAAGTAGAAATTGAGGAAACGAATGGACGAAGTACTGATGAACCGAAAGTTGTAAATGGGGAAGTTATTGTAGAGGAAATGGAAGTTTCGAAGTCTGATGTACAAGAGAAAAGTGTGAAAAGTCCTGAAATCCAGGCTGTAGAGAAGGAAATAGTGAACGGTACAAATAATGGAATTGCCCCCGACGCTGTAGCAGTTAAAACTGAAACTACAGGAGATGCTGATGAAAGCAGCGAAGACGAAATAGAAGCTTTAGAATGTAAGAAGTCATCAGGTTCAGCTGGATTCACACCGTTTCCAGGGCTAGCCCCTAAATCAAAGAGGTAACATAATTTCTCACGCTTAATGTGTAATGTTTACTTTCAGTTTAAAAATAAAATACAATTAACGAGATTGTTCAAATTCTTTCTTTCTTCATAACAGAGACGCAGCAAGTGAAAATCCTGCACTGAAAAGAGTCCGCATGATGCTTGAAGAAGAAGGTCATCCGTTGAGAGAAATAAAATCTGTGATGATGACCACCTCTGGATTTCTAACTTCATCAAGGGAAGGTCGGCTGCCTGAAATTAGACGTCCAGCAAACACCGAATTCTTTGAACCTTTACCACCCCCACCACCAGAAAAGAAGAGGAAAGTCCTAACTATGAAAAGAATTGTGGAAGGTGTTAAGAAGATAGATAAAGATGAAAATGACTCCGACAAGGAAAGGGAAGAACCTGCTTTATTCGGGAATCCTGACAAAATATTTTCATCAACTGTACCTGCACTACCGGCTGCACCATCTGAAAGTATGGAATTGGAAGAAAAGCCAGAGAAGAAATCTTCATCCGGTGAGAAAGACAAAGAGCAAAAGAAAATTAAAAAACTAAAGAAGCTGAAATTGGATAAAGAAACAATGAAGAAATTTGCTAAAGGATTCGATAAGGACAAAAAAAAGCTAAAGATATTCAAAAAGTCACACAACAAAAATCTTGTAGAAAAGTCAATAAAGAAGAGTAAGAAAATTAAGCTGAAGGACATGATGATGAAGTCACCCAAAAAATTGCCTCCTATGAGGGAAGAAGGGTTGGATAACATTGACAGTGATGATGACTTTGGTATATCAGAACGTCACCAACCGCTTCCTGCTTTGCCTCCACCACCTCCACTAACTATGAAACCTAAAAGGAAAGACAAATTTAATAAATTACCTGATCAACAAATTTTAAAGATTAAAAAGTCAAAGGACAAATCACTCTCAGTTTCTCCAAATCTAATCCCATCCCCAAAGATTTCTCCAATGGAGAAGAAAGTCTCTCCTATAGGCCCTCCAAGACTTATCCAAGGGATATCTCCCGAAGGTTTACCTAAAAAGAAGAGAGGGCGACCAAGGAAAAACCCATTGGTTGGAGTACCTTTACCTCCGGCAGCTTTAGCCGGTTTAGGCAGAGGCCTTATGGAAGAAAGACCCTTGAAGATTAAAAAATCTCATATGGAGCCCGATATGAGAAGTTTGATTCCAGACATAAGTATAAAAACGAAGCCCCAAAGGGCAAATTTAAACTTTGATTTATTGCGAAATCTTCCACAATCTCCAGGTCTCATACCCCCCGAATTTATGGTGCCCCCTCCTGTAAAATTACCTCCACATATACCTCCTTCCATATCCATTACTCCCGCAACTCCTTCAACTCCAACACCGATGGGCAAAGATTCAAAAAGTCCTTTCGCTGGTTTACATTCGAACGTTTGCACTTCTTTGACTATAACCCCTATAAATATGACTAACAATTCTAAGTTACCCACACCGTATGATAAAACGATAACCCCAGGAATCGGCAGTCCTGTAATGGTACAGGGTAACAGGAGTTCGAAAGTGTCAAATAAAGAAAAATCTGCTCCAGCACCTAGAAATTCTTCACCTTCGCCTACTGTACCACATCCAACCATCAAATCAGACGCTTCTTCAGGAATTACAATAACTCCCATCATGATGGACAAGGGGAATGACAGGTACGATGCTGTTGCGGTTCCCGAGCTCCGTGTGGAACCAAAACCTCAATCTCCTCCAGTTGCTAATGTCACAATCAAAGGTGACAAACCTCAGTCCATGATTGCAAAGTTGGAAGAAGATATGAAATCAAAAGAGCAAAGGAAGAAAGAGAAAGAAAGACGCAAGGAGCTGAAAAAAGAAAAAAAGAAGGAGAAAAAGGAAAAGATGAAAGACAAAGATCGGGATAAGGATAAGGACAAAGATAAAGAAAAATCAGAGAAAAAGGAAAAACGTGATAAATCTGAGAAGAAAAAGAAGAAGGAGAAGCAGTTGGCAGCTGAGATAGTGCCAACCCCTGTGACTCCCGTAGTCGTCCCTGCAGTACCCAAATTGACTCTTAAAATCAGCAGTGGGACACCAACCCCTGTAGACAGTCCTAATCCTCCTCAGGTTACTATTGGGGGCAGTGGAAGTGACCATCTTCCATCTCCACCTCCACTAAAGAAGATTACCATCAAGCCGATTGAGGAGCAAAGAAAAAGGACGCCGTCTCCTGAATTAGCTAGGTTTTCGCCGTTAGTCACTAGGTTAGTTAACTTCCTCCTTCATTTATTATCAGTTGTCTGTCAGTTATGTTCAAAGTGGACAGTAAGATGCTTTTATAATATCTACCCAAAAGTTTTTCAAGTAAATTTGAATTTTGAACTGCTTTTTACTTTTCAGACCACCAAAACCTGCAAGAGCGGCGAAGGCTCATGCAGCCGCAGCGGTCGCTGCAGACGCGATGGGTGCTTCTATATCTCAACAGATTGTATCGTTTCCTCCAGCTGCGGCTGCTGGTTCTAGTGCTGGAAATACCAAGAGGGGACGTGGTCGACCTGGGAAGAGTGAAAAGGTGCCCTCTGAAAAACCGGAGAAACACTCGAAATCAAAACCTGCCCAACAAGTTGGGCTTGTAACTGAAACAGTTGGGTGTATTGTGGATGAACAAGTAAGTGTCACAATTTATATTTTCTTAAAAGACGAAGACTTGGAAGTTTGTAATTTATTTGAATTTACCAAGGAAGGTAAATATTTATTGGGCAGAGGCTTTTTTACAGTTAAGGAATGATTCATACATATAAGGCAACAGCTTTTTGACTGAGGAATGAGGAATGCAATTATTTTATTTTGCTTCATTTTATTGATCATACTCGGCAGCTTATATTTATTGTTATTTTGTATTGTACAAATTATTATCAGCTTTGTTTTGATTATTATTTCTTTTTTTCATTTTTTACTGCGACTAGGCGATGGCTGAGTTAACCATTTTCATTTACTTTGAATTTATAAAAAATGTTATTAATTATAATTTTTTTTTACAAGTATCAGTAGCCATTTAAAAATATGATTAATACCACTAATCATGGATCATTATTGATCAACGATAAAATCAACTCATGATTAGCATTTCGTGCCTGTATTATTAAAAATTTGTGAAATAAATCTTTTTATAAAGTGTATCATTGGAACAACAACTCGTGCCAAAGCGAGGGCCATAGCTACTTCTACTTCTGCTCCTACTAAATCAAAGCAAAGTAAAGGCAAAAAAGCTCTTCCTGCTCGTCAAAAACGCAGACGAAAAAGAAAATATTGAAGTTTGAGGATGGCCCTGTGTAAAGAAATGTATAAGGGTCAGGGGTTTGCGGTTGAAAGGTAAAACCTATCCTAGTCGGCAGGCAGAGCACCGTTTTCTATATATTTAGCTCGTCTGTCACATCCACTAAAGAAAACTTGCTAAAATACTTTAAAAACTACTATACGTTCCGAATGCATCCCCAACTTCCTCTAAACTGAACTTTATCTAAATTTCGAATCTTTAAACTGCAGTCTTTCACTTTTATAGCTAGAACCTTCTCATACTACAGAGAAAAAAGCTGCCGCTGCTACGCTGCATGTATGTCACATCATCTATAATGTGTCTTCCTTGCTATATTGCATCTTTCGTAGGTCATATCCTCATACTGTTGTAGTCAGTATTGTAGACTCCATAAGTCAATCATCATCATCAACATAAAAGCTTTTATTGCCTTAAACTATATTTATTTGTGAAGACTAACAGCACGCGAGTCTTGACAAAATAAATCTTTTCATCTTTCAATATACATCATGTTAAATGAATGTGGACAATTTTTGTGAATGAAGAGCAAATGCTAATATTTTATTTCACTTTTGTATTTGCAGGGCAATAAAATCTGGATTTGTCCTCAATGTGGTCGACAAGACGATGGAAGTCCGATGATAGGCTGTGACAACTGTGACGATTGGTATCACTTCACCTGTGTTGGAATCGTAGACACTCCCGGAGAAGATACCCAATGGTTTTGCCCGAGATGTAAAAAGAAGAGTAAAAAACATAAGAAATAATAATAGTGGCTTATTTGATGATTCTATGACCACCTTTAGTAGCAATAAATTGCGAAATTTGATAACTAGCTAACATTAAACGGTGTAAAGTCGTAGTTTACAGAATTTTAAAGCAATAGCAATTTTACAAAGTTAACCGTTCTGGCTTGTAAAAATAGGGAATAAGTTGATAGAGTTAAAGATAGCGATCTTTTTGAAATAAAAAGTATAAGTAGTTTAGTAACAGTCGAATCAAAGCTTTTAAACTTTGGAATAATGATACAAAGTAAGTTCAGCTGGTATGCAACAACTAACGAATACAACGATGCTAATATTGCAAATATGTTATTCAATTAAGTTTAAGTAGTCAGGATGTATTGAATCATGTCAGCATCAGCAGCTGTACTTACCGTTAATGTAATTTAATTGTGTACAGCTAGTGCGGTATAAAAAATATAGAAGTAAGATATTAGTTTATTTAGTTACAAGTTCAGAGTATTATGATTATTAGGATTATTATGCAATTTATGTAAAGAGAGATATATATTTATTATTATTGTTAAGTTGTATTGTAAGTGTAAGTTGTGCCTAATCTGATAGCATGTTTGTTAAATACAGATTTTTATGTTGATTTTATTCGCGCACTTGTAAGTTATGCATTTACATTATTTATGATTGCATTTCATTTTTAAAGAAACTCCCATCATGGCAAGTAATAATTTGAAAAATATGAAAATTTCGAAATAAACGAAAATAAAAAGTAATTCAAATGGACGAAAAAGTCTATGCAATAAAATAAATGTGGTAACTTGTTTTTTTTATTATTTATTATTTACAAGTTTAAAATTTGTAAAGGATTACGATAACTTATTAGGATGAGGTAAATGAGTATTGGTCTTATTAAATCATTTATTATAACATGAGAGAGCGTTTATGTTGGTACAACTGGGCACACATTTTAATAGGTCAAAGAAAAATTTCAGAAGTATTAGCTAGGAATTTTGGCAAAATAAGACTGATTTAATGGGAACTGTTACAAGGTCTTACCCAAATTTTACACTATATTTACTTCAATCAAATTTTGAATCTTTAGTAGCTTTACATTAGGACTGAACTTTACTTTACAATTTAGAACCGAGGCATTCATTGGGCTTGGTGATTTAATTCAACTTAGAATTTAGATTCATTTTGCTAAGACTGATCAGGAACTTAACTCCAAAATGAGAGCAAGGAAACCATTGTTATCTATTCCTTGGTTGTTCATTTTAGGCGTAGAAATCTTGACTGTAGTCGTTGGTGTCGCAGAACAAAATGGGGTAATGAAAATTTTGGAAAAAACATCATCTAAAAATTAAGATAGCATAATATTAAGCTTTCGTTGACAGATTCAAACGCATTTGATGGAGCATAGGAATCCTCCACTTAAGGAATTAAGAAATGGTATAATATCAACAAAAATCTTTATTTCTTGTATATTGATCTTTTGAAAGTGAAGTAGCTTCATATTTTATTTTATCAAAGATGATTCTAATTGAAGTTTTTCTAACATAAATTTAGCTGTAACATCCTTTAACTGTAGAAACACTCCCATAATTAGTCGCTATCCGAACCCAAGTGATTGTTCCAGATTCATTTACTGCGTTTCGGGAACCGCTTATCCAGGAGTTTGTCCTAAGGGAATGTATTTTAATGTTGAAACTGGTTATTGTGGTCAAATGAAGGATGTTCCATGTCCTCTTGATAATGAAGTGAATGGTAATTGAATTTGCTTCTATTGACAATAAAAATGTTATCAAACTGGTCTCGTTTCAGTCCGTACCTTTTATCTTTAGCTTTGATTTCAAGCTTTATGTTGCATTGTAGAAATTAATTTTTCCCTAGCACCACCAATTCCCAATTCTGGACGACCTGTAATGTCAACTGGACCTTTGCCCGTTGTATTCATGCCAATTACACAAGTAACGACATTACCTTCAACAACTTTACCAATTACTATGAACCCAACATCAATGATGAAATTCACAATTGAAACTGATGACACTTCTGAAGCAGATGCAACAACCTTACCAACTACGACTCAGAAGCCCCCTCTACTCAAAGACAAATTTGAATTCAAACTGGACTGTGAATCAAAACATCCTTGTGGACTTTATCCAAATACTGATGAAGACTGCACTACTTTTTTTCTCTGTGGTGATAACGGAACTCAGATTACTAAACATTGTAACGGTGGCCAACTTTTTGATACGAGAACACTAGAATGCCACGAACCTATGAATACCCAATGCTGGGAAGAACCTGACTCAGGCCCTGCTCAAAGATCAGCCGCAGCCCCTCAGACCTGTCCTTTCCATGGAATTCCACCATCCCAGTTGTATCTCAATACAACCAACGGGATCATAGTAAGTAACCCCTTAGTCACGAACTGGGGGTCATGGCAGCCTTGGAAATTTTGCCCAACCGGTACTTACGTAACTGGAATTTATGCTTGGAGACGACTTCTACAAAGTGGTCAGAATAATGACCATACTGGCTTAATATCCTTGTCACTAAATTGCGAAAGTCCTGATGGAAGATCAAAGAGTTTTATTGAGAGCGTAGCCCCCAGCGCTCCTAATGATGGCTGGCCTAGCTATTACACTTGTAAAGGTGCAGGGATCGGATTTAGGTTAAATTCTCAAAGAGATCAAGGGCTTTGGCCTAATGATAACGTGGCTACGGATAATGTTCAAATAATATGTTCTTGTGGTCCACCTGTTTATAAACCTTATGAGCAGATTCCTGGACCGCAAAATGGCAATCGAGGGGATTGGACTCAAGAGCAAATCTGTAAACCAAGGCAAGCTTTGTGTGGAATGCAAACACAAATGGCTGATTATAGAGAACGTACGTTTTTTTCTCTGTCAATAATGAAATGAAGTAGAAATATATAAAAAATATCTACCAGAAAGTCAAAATCTATTCAATCTTTAATTGTTTTAGGTGTAATCGGGTCATACGACAATACAGCCCTTAATAATATGAACATGAAATGCTGTGATGTTCCCAACCCAGCAGAGAGTTGTAAACCCTCAGAAAAGGCTCTTCTTCTTCGAACATGCCAAAACAATCAAGGCATTTATCCTCGAAGATGCGATTTCAAAGCGTCCGTCGGGGTCCAATATGATTACGGAAGTCAATTCCTACAGTCTATAAATTTTCATGAGAGCGTTGGTTACTCATTGGAGAATTCGAGAGAAAAGCTTAAAGAAATTTTTGAACAAAACTTTTCGCTTTCTTTGGGAACGAGCCAACAGTACGAGTATAGTTGGGAGGACCCTGATCATCTTATTTGGGAAATCGCAAACTCTACTTTAACTTCGAGAGCAATTTACTTAGATGTTGATACGGAAGTTGAGTTGTTTCAGATTATTGGGACATGTGGCCATTTTAATGTTTTTACAAATAGGTTAATTAGAATGGTTACGCATTTAAATACTGGAGTAATTATCAAAGAGTATTTCGAGATTTGAAGCTTTGGAACATTTTCATATACTTTTATTGTATTCTATATTCTATATTGTAATATATTGGAATTGTATTTTTGTAACTACAATTATTAGTTAAGATTCTGGTGGGGGGTATGCAAAACATATATTTTTAAGATTTTTAAGATCACAATCGTACGTTATTAAAGAAATGTTATTTATTAATTTCAACAGGGTTAGAATAAATAAAAACAATTAACCCTTAATTTCATTGATCCATTATACAGTTGTACTCGGCTGATAATATTCATTCAATCATTTGTGTCGGTAAGTTTTAATGGCAAGGAGAATAGGAAAAAATTACTGAATATTAATATTATCCATTTGCTCTCTGACTAATATTGATAGATGTAAAATAAAGTAAACAAAAACGTATTCAGGCAAATATTGAACCCATCACTGTATAAACATTTCCTGGAGCAAGGATAAACATTAAATTACTTATCATTAATAATTTATTGTAGGAATGAAATGAAATTGAGGAAAGCGGAAATTGCGGGTTGGGGTATTTCCTCCAAGTTTATTGACGACAAATTATACCAATACTTACATAAATATCCATATTTGATTGCTAGGATTTATTTTAAGCTTTGGCAAACCGGATATGAACTCTGAGCAGCATTTATTTCAGGAGTTTCATAAAATCTTATTTAGTTTTAGAATACTTTGAAAGCACAAACAAGCTAGTTGCGTAAATTAAATGTAATGTCAAACCATTTTTTAAATAACCCCAATCAAATTATTGTCCTAAAAGATCTGCAAGCACATTTTTGGTATATATATATACTAGAAAACTTTAAAAACTAGAAACTAATAAAACAAGTCTCTTGAAACGCGTTATTGGTATAATAACTTTGTTTATTCGTAATCATGAACAACTTTGTAAGCCAGCCCTTACAAGAAGAAAATCCAGTAGACAATATGGGATGGGGACATTGGGATGAAGTTTCAAGGCAAGCGAGTCTCTACGATTTAATTGAAATAGACCGTGGGGTTTATCAACACTGGGTTATGTATTTAGGTGAAGGTAATATCGTTCACGTAACTCAAGTGGACGGAAGGACTGTTGGTGAAGAAGCTGAAAAGCGAATTGATAAGTTTCAAACAATCGCTCGAGATTGTAAGTGTCGTGTGAATAATCATGAAGAGGCTGCAGTTTCTAAAGGTTTAAGATCACGAAGTGTGGACGAAATCACTGAAAGTATTAAAGATGTTATTAAAAAAGATGCTAGGAATTATCAAATAGTACCTTATACTGTAAGTAGTACAAATTGCGAATATTATGCTACGTCCTGGAAGTATGGGCAAGGATTTAGTCTTCAGGTATGTCTAAAAAACTATGAATTACTTTTTGTCAAGTGAAAACCATGTTGAATTATTTTTAATAGCCTTTTTTAATACATTTAAAGATTGAGCAGTCGCATTTTCTTAAGAATGCCCCACCCGAAGTTGTCTCAGCTGCAATGGCTTCATTACAAGATTTTAATGATAATGAAAATGCTGATGATAGAGAAAACTAGTGAAAGCAGTTGGTTTTAGTTAATGTTCTTGAGGTGTTTTTCAACTCCTAATATTTTATTAAATAAATAAATTAAGATAAACTTAAAATAAAACCAATAAACATTATTACAAATCAATAACTACTCAAGCAACTTGCAAAAATCGACTTGCCCGCACTGTATCATAAATATGTAATCAATTACTAAATCCTTGGAAGATTTTAATAAATTCATAATCCGATTGACTAATACTGCTACAAGAAGCAGATACACCACCCCCAGCACATGATCCATTGTCCCTTCCAACAGACCAAAAGTGTAACCTTCCAATCTTATTATTATTCGCCCAAGAGACTAATTTCCGAGCATGATTAAGTTCGAAAATTTTCCCATTGAAATTTCTTCCAATCATTGGAGTAACAGATAACATCTTCTTAAGATCCGAATCAGATTTCTCAGGCCAGATCTGTTTCATCTGACCGAGAACAGATTTAGCTGCGTTTATAACCGAATCCCCATAGTCTGGACTAGGGCCTCCGAATTCCATAGTCATTGGATTTACATAATCCACCCTGACGCCGTTTTCCTTAGCGTTTTTGATTACGTCATACCCCAATTGTGGTGTGAGTCCATAATCTTCTGCTTGTACCATTAATGTGTAACTTACAGTTGTTTGAGGTCTTTCCTTTTGAACTTGGGCTAATGCTTTGTTAACCGTATCAACATTTACTGTTGATTCTATGTCAACATCAATATGATTCGTCTTAACTGTGTCAAGAACCTTTTTATAAGCCGCGGATAATGTTTCTACTGTGGTACATAGCTGTTCAAAATAAGGGCCCATTGCTCCACCCGTTGCAACAATAAGCTGACCACCCTGGGCCTGAATTTCTCTAATGGGGTTGATCACAGATGGATCATCTAGATTAACTTGTCCACCCCATTTTGGTACACACCCTTCAGAACTTCCTATAGCGAAAGCTAGTGTAAAATCCTTTTGGCCTGTTTTGCGATAAACATCCATTAGCGTTGGACCCTGCATGTTGACATCGAAGTAAGGGGCGAATTTTGTGTCTCCGGAGGATGGCTGGGGTACAGATCCTGAGGTAGTGGTTTCCTCAGACGGATTCGGTGTATGTGTGGGTTCGGATGGGGTTGGTTCGTTCGTTATAGAAGAAGCTGTGGTTGTGGTAGTAGTAGTTGTTGATCCTGGTTGATCCCCACAATGGACATTTGCAGGCCAGTCACAAGATCCTATTTTGGTATTAAAGAGTAAACCGGAGGGACATGGTCGGACTAACTCTTGACCGTGATTGCATTGAATGTAAGAACCACAGTCTTTAGGGTTAGCTGTGATAGATCCATCTTGGCAAGCGTTTGCTATTCAGTAAAAAATACCTTATACTAAAAACTTAAAAGATTTTTAGGTTTTAAAACGAAAAAATTATGAAAGACCGGATATTATTTTTAGGAAAATTACCTGCAAATATGAATGCTGCAAATATACAAAGTTTACTTAGAACAAATAGTTTCATGCTTATTACAAACTCACAACAACTTGAACCGTTTAACAAAACAGAGCTTTACAAACTGAAGTAAAAATACAACCGGAACAGCAAGCATTTATACCTAAAGCCATTATGACGTATTTTTGTATTAAATAATTAATTGATAAACCTAATTTACATGATAAAACTTCCAAATGTGTGTGTTTCATACACAGAAAATACTATAAATTATTATTCGAATCATTCCGACCCCAATGGGTGTCAAGGTATTAAATGTTCATTCATTAAGTTAAAAAATACAAAAAAGAACAACATTCCTACTCAAAAAAGAACACCATTCCATTAATTCCACGAATAGCTTTGATATAATTAATTACTTCATCTCTGAGAATGCAAAGACTTACAATTTTATGTTAATTTAATCAAAAAAATGTCTGTTCCTGTTCACTCGAAAACAGGTGCGCTTTGTTCAGGAAACACTTGTATAATTAAACAATTTATTGACAATCAGCATTTTTATTGATTTAATACTAATACTAATTTGAATACAAGCATTAAATGTTTGATTGTTGTGAATCAGTATGATTGTATAATTTAAAATACCGTGTGTCATAATATATTCAATGAAGAGCAATTTTTAAAGGTTTAGGATTGAAATGAGTTACTTATGGGTAAATGATAAACTGAAATTTTAAATAATAGATTCGTAAATAGATTCGCTTTCATGAATTCATTCTAAATTTTGGATTTTGAACTTTGATATCAATAATGGCTATAATTCATTAAGTTTTAAGGTAGCCCTATTTAATACTAGTTATAAATGAATGCAGTTGTTTATCAATTTCCACTGAAACACCAATGGTACTTATTTTATGAAATATGAATTCCTTGTTTCCTTTGTAAATCTAGAATATAGACTTAAAAAAAAAGATTTTCCAATAATTAATTAGTTAAAAAAACTGTATTTAGCTTTTTATATGACCTACGTGTACCTTATGGAGAGTTGTTCGTAGATTTTTTTGTTAATACCCCAATGTACATGGTATCATCAACTCCTTCTCCTTCTAATTAATTGGAATACAATGTAAAAACTCGTTTATTATTGTATTTTTATAAAATGCATATTCGATTCGAATTATATCATGAACTTACCAGAAATATTTTATTTCAGTCTGAATTTATTCCATTTAAAATTTAAACTAGATTAAGAATGGTAAAATTACCCTTGTAGATTTCTTAACTTTAGAGACTCATTTGTCTATGCAGAAGTTACAAAAAGGAGCACAATTTTAAAATGAATAGATTTTGTACTACAAAAATTATGAGAAGCAAAATAAATGCATGGGAATTATTTTAAATAAAAATTAATTTCTCCAATTCAATTTGAGATCATCTTGTAAGTCACATCGAATAAGGAGATCTTCTAACTCTCCTTTAAAATGAATATGCATAGCACGATCCATTGACAATTGATCCGGAAACAACTCTGGGTGTCCGAAAAGAGTAAAATCCACTTGTTTCGCGTGAGATGATGAGCATCCCAGCATTACTGTAAATATTTTAATTTATTAACAATATTAATCAGATTTTTTCCTGCTGAATTAATTAACGCGATTTTTTATGACTTCAACAAAGACTCCAGCATAATTTTTAGTTGAACAAAAATCTTCTGCAAAATCTTTTTCCAAAATAGTATAAAAAATATTTTAAAATTGATCTTACCTGCTTGAGGAAAGCAATCTTTCATAATGGGAGTATGATAAATATTAAGGACAGGCTGTCCCATCAAATAATACTGATTTGGTGATTGTGGCATACAAGAGATACTACATCTGTATCTGTACAAACTCAAATTTGAAAAGGACATAAGGTACAGCAATCTTGCTGGGATAACCCAGTTAAGATAAGAAACATATTTCCATATCAAATAAGGTCCATCTTCTCCAGTTATTTCTTCTAATGAGTGATTTGCAGCTACAACTCGTTCTTTAGAGTCAGCCGTTCTCAAAGGAATTTTTAGATTTCCACCACTCCTTTTAAAATTTAAATAACATTTATTTAAACAATTAACTTTATTTATTCAAACTAATGGGATAGGAATTATTTGTTTTGTTTGTACCAATGATTAATTAAAGTATTTCTCGGATGCCCCCGAACCGGAAATGAGGTTGTGAGTAATGTAAATTCTGACAACTCTTCTTCTTTCATTCTTTCCAAAAGACATCTACGAATAGCTCCTACTTGTAAAGCATAAACTATAGATGGGAAGTGCACATGCAGATTCCTTCGGATTATTTTAATCGGTTCTAAATCCACTGTTGCAAGAGCCATAGGCATCATTTCAGCTTTTGTAAGATAGTTTACTTTGGGAAAGTTGTCCGGAAACCAAAAATTTCTCATGAGATACGAAACCGCCACTTTTGGAAGACCAAGGAATAATTTGACCTATGACATTCATCACAATCAATTATCTCTTAATTTCGCTGTTTTTGTATTAAGTTTAATTCGACCCAACATACATCTTCCTATTCATACGGTTTTATACCTCTTTCAAAAAGCTGATTTCGTCATCCTCATTGACTAAAGAAGGGGAAGACGACCCAGTCAACTTGTCCAAAATATGTACAAGTGAGTACCCATCAATTTTAAAATGAATAGATTTTGTACTACAAAAATTATGAGAAGCAAAATAAATGCATGGGAATTATTTTAAATAAAAATTAATTTCTCCAATTCAATTTGAGATCATCTTGTAAGTCACATCGAATAAGGAGATCTTCTAACTCTCCTTTAAAATGAATATGCATAGCACGATCCATTGACAATTGATCCGGAAACAACTCTGGGTGTCCGAAAAGAGTAAAATCCACTTGTTTCGCGTGAGATGATGAGCATCCCAGCATTACTGTAAATATTTTAATTTATTAACAATATTAATCAGATTTTTTCCTGCTGAATTAATTAACGCGATTTTTTATGACTTCAACAAAGACTCCAGCATAATTTTTAGTTGAACAAAAATCTTCTGCAAAATCTTTTTCCAAAATAGTATAAAAAATATTTTAAAATTGATCTTACCTGCTTGAGGAAAGCAATCTTTCATAATGGGAGTATGATAAATATTAAGGACAGGCTGTCCCATCAAATAATACTGATTTGGTGATTGTGGCATACAAGAGATACTACATCTGTATCTGTACAAACTCAAATTTGAAAAGGACATAAGGTACAGCAATCTTGCTGGGATAACCCAGTTAAGATAAGAAACATATTTCCATATCAAATAAGGTCCATCTTCTCCAGTTATTTCTTCTAATGAGTGATTTGCAGCTACAACTCGTTCTTTAGAGTCAGCCGTTCTCAAAGGAATTTTTAGATTTCCACCACTCCTTTTAAAATTTAAATAACATTTATTTAAACAATTAACTTTATTTATTCAAACTAATGGGATAGGAATTATTTGTTTTGTTTGTACCAATGATTAATTAAAGTATTTCTCGGATGCCCCCGAACCGGAAATGAGGTTGTGAGTAATGTAAATTCTGACAACTCTTCTTCTTTCATTCTTTCCAAAAGACATCTACGAATAGCTCCTACTTGTAAAGCATAAACTATAGATGGGAAGTGCACATGCAGATTCCTTCGGATTATTTTAATCGGTTCTAAATCCACTGTTGCAAGAGCCATAGGCATCATTTCAGCTTTTGTAAGATAGTTTACTTTGGGAAAGTTGTCCGGAAACCAAAAATTTCTCATGAGATACGAAACCGCCACTTTTGGAAGACCAAGGAATAATTTGACCTATGACATTCATCACAATCAATTATCTCTTAATTTCGCTGTTTTTGTATTAAGTTTAATTCGACCCAACATACATCTTCCTATTCATACGGTTTTATACCTCTTTCAAAAAGCTGATTTCGTCATCCTCATTGACTAAAGAAGGGGAAGACGACCCAGTCAACTTGTCCAAAATATGTACAAGTGAGTACCCATCCAAAAGAGCATGATGACCCTTAATAGCTAAATAGCTGTCATGAGTCTTGGCCGAATACAACAACAAAACTTGCCACAAAGGCAATCCTTCTTTATACTTCATTTGATCCCATTTAGCCAACTCTTCCTTATAATCCACTTCATCAGCCAAGTCCCTCTGGATAAAATGTTCCCTTAGATCAATCTTATTAGTCACAACACGTTTGAACAAATAACCCCCAAACTTTACTAAATCACAATGAAAATTCTTATATCTTTCAAAGTTATCCTGAGTAAGAAATAACTCTTGAAAAAGTCCCTGAAACTTTTCATAGTCCACTGGACCCTTCACCCGAAGAATTATCCCTCCATTAGCAACCGGTTGCTTATCTGGAGTCTCTCTTACAAGTAAAATGTCAATTGGACTACAAGGAATGAATTCAGGGTGGACCTTTTTAGCGATAAGATTGACTAAAAGTCGAATCCCAAATCCAAATGACATTGGAATGAAAAATATAACAAGAATCAAAATCCATAATACAAAATTTAGAGAAATTGTTAAAAATTTTGAAAATATTTCTCGAATCGGTTGCATTTTGACTTTTAAAAACAAGCCTGAAAGTCAAATTTTTGCTATTGTTATTATTACTGCCATAATAATTATCTCTTTCAATATTACACAAGAGAGAACCCTAACTACCCTTTGTCTTTGGATGCACTTAAGTAAGTGTGTACTCTCTTTCTGTTTGCTGTTGGTATCCTAAAGGCAAAAATTACAAATTGAACAAATCGAACAGGTTTAACTGGGATAATGTTTGCGGTGGAACATAATTATACTTCATGTAATTTAATAATTTGCAAAGAATTGTATATCATCATTTACAGGTCAATATGGGCTTATAATGTTAAAAAGCTTTTTACATGTGTAAAGAGTAAAGAGAATAATAAGGGTTTGTAGTAAATAGTAGTAAACATGCTAACATACATTTGAAAATTTGAAAAGGCAAATTAGATATGAGCCACAACCACTCAACCTAACCACCATGACTAACCACAACCAATTTGATGGCTAGTTTACTAACAACAAATAACATACGTGAAATTATGAATGTGGAAATCTTATTGAAATGCTTTTTTAACATTTTAACTATATCACATTCAAAAGAAAAATCTCTCTCTTTGTTGTGTTCTCTAGAGGCAGATTTATGTTTCATTATTTGCCAAGAAGTAGATACGACATACGATATTTATCTCAAAGAGGTATTGAAAACGTGAATGATGAAGATGCAAATCGTATATATTTGTATGAGGTGCAATTTGACATGGACTTAATGTTAACATGCATTTTTTGGCATTTGGACAGGGAATCTGTTAAAAGATTTGATTGTGAAGTGAAGTTGTAAAAGGAATGATTTTTTAATGTTTAAGTTGTCTTGTAGGAATATTAGGTGCATGTGTACTACATAATAAAAATAAGCAATCGTATTGTCATATTTTTGTGATAGGAGTTTATGCATTTATTGTACAGGGGAATTAATTAATTTACTTTAGGAGAAATTTTTGACAAGATTTTAATCGCTTTCTGTAGTAATTAATTAAATTACAGTGACAAGGATGCATATATATGTGCATAATGCTTTTCTATCATACACAAATTATAATTCATCCTAATTGAAGGGAAATGTTGTTATTACATGTATTGAAATAGAATTTTTAACAGTTTTTAAAGAGATCTGTATTGTAAATAGGACATGTTATGACGTCGTTAAAAGTAGTTAAAAGTTTGACAATAGGTGTGAAAGAATATTACAAAATAATTAGTATTTTAAATTTTTATTGTTTTTAGCACATACTTCATGGTTTTATACTTTTCTAGTTTGCAGAGTAATATAAAAATGACGCTGATACTGACGCTGTGACGAAAAATTTATTTTACAAGTTTTATTTACCAAAAGCAGCTACTAATTTTGCTGCTGATTTAAATTTCGAAAGCGGCGAATTTTTCTTGTCAGGTAATTGCTTAAACTCATCCTCCTCTGAGTTTCCCATAAGATCCACTGTGTTGTAGTCGGTATCGAGTAAAAAATACCTTGGTTTTTGTTGTATTCCAGTCGCTTTAGGTTTATGTCGATTTTCCATTGAGCCAGAGTCGCTTTCATCGCTTACTCTTCCATGATGCCTTTTGTAATGATGATGATGACTTCTTTTACCTGATCTCCTGGCTGAAGCGTCTAGGATTTTAAATAAAAATTTAAAGTCATGAATTCATCAAGGTTCGTTTCGCAATTAGTGTTCTATTAAATAAACTATATCGTGGAATGAATTTGTCCCCTTTGACCTCCTTGACTTTAAAATAATCGTACGAGCACGTGGAGACACACAAGAATCTAGGTTAAAAGGTTAAACTGTAAATTATTCCTTACCAATAATTACAACCAGAAGAATTATCGACAAAATCAAAAGCGTTATCCAACGGTACTGAAGGGCTTTGGTGATCATTTTCTATGATGATATTATTAAATGTCACAAATCTTCAGAAACGCTTCTAATACAACCAAGAGCAAAGGTATACAGAAGTGCTTCTTTAAATTTAGTAATGAATGGAATCTGGCTAAGATAAAAGATAACTAAATTAACCTTAATGATGAATTCTACCAGCATTTCCTTGTTTATCATTTTGAATTAAGGTCGATGGACAATGAAATAAGCTATGGGTATTTAAATAAATGTTTGTTTTATTTTAAATCGTTATGTATGCGATGTCTAATTTTGTTTGTGTTTTACATTAATGGATCATCAAAAAGTAAATCATAATTGTACAGACAGATTAAGCAAAATATAAGAAAATACAGACTAAAGCTTATTAAATTCGATTCCAAATTGTTCCATTTCTGAGTCAGGATACTTTCTCACTCCCCTTCGTTCTGAATGAAATTCTTTTGCTGATGCTGAGTATCGTACAGTGGCTATGGCTCTAACTAATCTCAAGAGTGATTATGATCGTCGGCCATGTTTATGTGTTAAAGATAGGG